>JARVGS010000127.1:18348735-18359238 GCA_031762315.1 Hypsolebias antenori
TTTGTAGCCAGGTCTCTCTTGTAAATGAGTCCTCGAGGCTCAATGAGATTAACCTGCCCAAATAAAGGATGAATGAATGTTCCCAAACTGTTCATGCACTATACTGTATATGTTTAGTTTTATTGTTGTGGGTGTTCTTGTTGACTTCCTGTTGTGGGTGGAGTTACACACACACACACAGGTGTGTAATTTTCAATAAATGGCCACAGGTGTCTGTCGATGAGAGCAGCTCTTCAGCCAGGCCAAACAAAACAGAATGCTGTATGATTTTTCCTCCATGGCTTCATGCTTTTCAACCCTTTAGAGATGACAACTTCAACAGGTTATGGGCCCAGAAAGGAGATTGGAAGCAGATGGAACCGCTTGTGTTTTCATTTTCCTTTTTATTTTTTATTTTTTTTAGGGAGAAAATGGTGGGGGTTAAGGGCCTTGCTCAGGGGCCCAGAGTTGGGCGAATGGGGGTGGAGGCAGGTGTGGGTGTTTCACCTTTGTCCACCCATATTTTTTGATGTTGTCAGTACCGGGGCTTGAACCAACAATCTTCCGATCACAGGCCCACCATCTCTAGCCTCTGTTCCACCACTCCCTTAATAAAATTAAAAATTAAAAAAAAGAAACTGAACTGAATTAAAGCTCTGATTAACTAGATTCCACAAAAACATCTATATTGATTTATGTTTGTTTGTTTATCATTTGATGTACAGTATTTGCACTCGTGTCTACTTTTATTGTTCAGTTTAGATATGTGGTTTTGTTTGTTGTATACAGCTTATTTTATTTTAGTGATTTAAAGTGTAATTCTTGTTTTGTGATTTGTACTACTGTGGCATGGGCATCAGAAGCATCTGTAATGTGTGTGTGTGGGGGGGGCTCTGTTTCCTTTGATTCCACTTCGGCCTCTCTTGCAATAATGGCAGGTACTCCCTGATCCAACGTTTCCAAAACAAATCCGAGATATACTGAACTTGTCTCCAACGACGTTTCACATACAAATCAGAGGGTTCAAACAGCCCAGGTGGTAGGCAGGTTTTCCCTTTAACAGTAGATGATTTGGTGTGAGCGGCTCCAAGTCATTTGGCTCGTCAGACAGCTTTGTAATTGGAAGATCATTTAAAATGACTTCTACCTCACACATAACACTGTGAAGTCCACCGTCATCTAATGTCTGCTGGCACAAAACTGAGTTAAGGATGTGCCCTTACAAGGCATATCATGTGCTCCCACACTCCACCATAATGAGATCCTGCAGGTGGATTGAAACTCCATTCAATCCCAGCTGAAATCAAAGCACCTTGAATGTGTTTATGATCCAATGCATTGAGGGCCTGTCTCAACTCTCTTTCAGCTCCAACAAAATTAGTTCCATTGTCCGACCTGATATGGACCACTTGACCCCTCCTGCTGATGAACCGACGTATTGCATTGATACAGGCATCGGTCTCAGGTGAGTTTGCTATCTCCAAGTGTATTGCTCTACTTGCAGGTGAATATCACACCGTAACATTTGCATGTTTTTCTGCCTTGTTTGATTTCATCAGGTCCAAAATAATCCACACCAACGTTCGTAAATAGAGGCAAATAAGGAACAATTCTCTTTTGGAAGATCTATCTTTTGCTCCAAAGCGCTCCCATTAAAGTGTCTGCAAAAATGGCAGTCAGATATGATTTTCCTCACAGCTGCATTTGCATTGGTAATCCAATACTTCCTCCTAAAGTTAATGCAAAAACATATAATGCAGCTTTAGGACTGATTCCCAGACAATTTTCACACCTGATGGGAACAGAGGAGCCTCATCTGTGAATTAGACTAACAAAAGACCTTAAGAAACCCCTACTGTTAAGGTGTGAGGTGTGATTTGTCAATTTACATAGTATGTGTGTGTCTTATCTCAGCCTTTAAAACTTCACTCCCAAACTCTGCTCTTTGAATTGAGAAAGCTCCTCGGATGAAGATTGAAACGTCTTCTTTTACAAATAAAGTCCAGAATATAAAATATAAAACCCCTATTAGTAAAAACACATAATTCAATAAAAAACACATATTGCACATTCCCGCATACATTCCAGCGAGTAAACGACACAACAAGACCAGAACGTCAGTGCATAACAAAAAACTATACGCCTACTTTATTTAACAATCTGATTGATGTAGGGATAAATGAGTTTTTAAATCTGTTAATTCTGCAAGCAGGGATTCTAAACCGTTTTACAGATGGTAACAGTTCGTATTGTGAGTTGAGGATATGAGCTGGGTCAGACAGCACCCTCCGAGCTCGTCTGAGGACAGACTCATAGACAGACTGCAGGGAGGGGTGATCAGTCCTTCCTATCACCTTCATTGCAGTTTGTACCATGCAACTTTTAGATTGAAGTTGCACAGAGAGATTACCGTACGACGCTGACGTCCTAAACCAAATGATGCTTTCCAATACGGCCTGATAGAATAAAACCATAAGCTTCTGGTTAACCCCAAAGATTCTGAGTCTTCGTAAAAAATACAGTCTCTGCTGTAGATGAGAGCACAACATATGAACATGAATTTCCCACTTGAACAGATTGTCTAGGTGAACACCCAGATATCTGTAAGAACAGACCTGGTTTATTTTATGGTCATGAATAAAAAGTGGGAGGTTGTCATTTCGAGACCTGGGGTCAGTCAGCATCTCTTCTATTTTTTTGGCATCAATAACAAAGAGGTGGTCATCACACCATTGAACAAAAGACTGAACCTCATTAAATATGATGATGAGTCCATATCCTCATGCAGCAAGCTGAGAATAGCAATATCATCAGAGAATGTAAAAACATAATTCTCAGGGCAGCTGCTGATGCAGTCATTTGTGTAAATGGTGAAAAGGACAGGAGAGGTAACACAACCCTGGGGAGCCCCAGCACTGATGGACGTTGGCTCTGATCTGGTTATTGAATCTGACAAGCTGTGATCTGTTTGTTAAAAAATAATAAAACCATTTGATAAGAAGAGGATTAAGATTCATCTGCTGTAATTTCTTGATAAGCAGGTGAGGCTGCAGGGAATTAAAAGCAGAACTAAAATCTACAAACAGAAGATGGGCATAGGCCTTTGTTCAAGAGTTAGGTGTGTGATGCCATTAATGGCATCATCTGTACACCGTCCCTGTCTATAAGCAAACTGGAAAGGATCAAGACCAGGATTTATCTCTGATTTCAAGAGGGACACAACATATTTCTCAAAACACTTCATTACTACTGACGTTAGTGCCACTGGTCTGTAGTCATTATTATCAGATGGACTTGATTTCTTGGGAACTGGAATGATAATTGACCTTTTCCAAAAAGAAGGAACAATATGTTGGTCAAGTGATCGCTGAAAAATAGGGCACCAGACTGGAGTGAGCTCTTCAGCACAGGTTTTTAAGAGAAAAGCAGAAATACCATCAGGACCAGTAGATTTATTTTTGTTAACCCCACCAAAGAGTGACTGGATTTTAGAGGGATTAATTATCAGCCTTGAACAGGAATCATCTAAATTAATGGCCTGCAGTACTTTGTCACATTCTGGAATAGGATCCTGTGTTTCAAACGTCATATAAAAGTTGTTGAGCTCAATAGCCTTTTTCAGATCATCATCTGTGATGAGCCACCTTCTCTTTGTAGTCATGTTGACTGCTGCTTTCATAGAGTCCCAGAACTTTTTTTGATCTCTCAATGAAAAGTTCTTCTCCATAATGTCGCTGTGTTTCTTCCTGGCCTCCTTCAGCCTTTGGTTGAGTTCTCTTTGTTCCACTGGTTGGATGTGACAAAGAGAAGAACTATTATTTTTTAAGAATGTTGATGAAATGATGAGTAGTCCCATGGAAAAGAGAATGCTGATCGGAGCAGCCCTGAATGGACATGTTGGTGAAGAAAACAGAGGGGACGAGGAAGTGATGGGAATGTTTGGTGCTAATGAAATAAACCAGGAAGGACATATGGTGGTGAATTTTGCCAAGACAGTGGACATGGCTGTAGTCAACACGTATTTCCAAGAGGAAGAAACATAGAGTGACCCATATGAGTGGAGGCAGGAGTACACAAGTACTGGTACATTACATTCTGTGTAGAAGAGGGAACCTGGTGGAAGTTGGAGACTGTAAGGTTGTGGCAGGGGAGAGCTTAGCCAGACAATATTGGATTATTGTGTGTAGAAGGATTTTTGATCAGGATATGTCTTATTATATGGATATAGGATATGTCATATTTAAAATGTTAAAACTGCTTTTCTCCATCGACATAATTTCACCAAGATTAGAAACATCTTGTCCAAAAAAATTGTGGAAAAACAGGTCCATGCATTCATCACATCTAGGCTGGACAGTTTTAATTGTTTACTATCTGGGTATCTACAAACGTCTTAAAAAAGTCTTCAGCTGATCCAAACCTCTACTACCAGAGTTTTAACGAGAGATCATATTTTTCCAGTTTATAGCTTCTCTCCATTGGCTCCCTACCAAATTCAGAATAGAATTCAAAATCTTACCCTACAAAGCACTCACAAACTTAGCTCCATCCATATTACTGATCTTACTGTTCCATATTTTCCTAACAGAGCACTTAGCTCTCAGACTGCAGGTTTATTTGTGGTTCCTAGAGTTTCTAAAAACAGAATGGGAGGAAGATCTTTCAGTTATCAGGCTCTTCTCGTGTGGAACCAACTTCCAGTTTCTGTCAGTGAGGCTGACACATTGTCCAGTTTTAAGACTGGGCTTAAAACTTTCCTTTTTAACATATACTTTAGTTAGGGTTAGTTTGGGTTTTCTGAATTATCCCTTAGTTCTGCGGCTATAGGCTTAGACTGCTAGAGGACAAACTGCCACATTTCTTCACTCTGCTACTGTCTTTACTTACTCTGCTCAACCTGTTTTGTAATTTTTTTCTGTCCTTGACATGTGTTTTGTCTTTCTTGCAGTAGGATGTATGCATGCATCTACACCTGGACCTGCCATTCTGTGTTTGTTTCTACTTTCTCTCCTCTCAAACCCAGCCAGTCGAAGCAGATGGACACTTGTCCTGAACCTGGTTCTGCTGGAGGTTTCTTCTTTTTAAAAGGGAGTTTTTCCTTTACACTGTTGCCCTTGTGCTTGCTCAGGATGGGAGAGTGCTGCAAAGTGAAGATTCAATGTGTCTGCTGACTTACTTACAGAGCTTTACTGATTGGCTTTTCTATATATGTGAATGTTTCTGTACAGTGCTCTGAGACAAATTGTTGTGAATTGGCACTATACAAATAAACTAAATTGAATTGAATGACTGTCGTTGCAAAGAAGAGACAGTGGCAAAATTAGAGCAGAAAACCAAATGGTGGAAGATGAAAAATAATGCTGAGGAGTTCAGATAAGAACTGTTAAAAGGCTCTGGGTGGTAAGAAAGAACGTCTAGATGACTTGGCTACTACAGCAAATGCAATTAGAAAGTCAGGTAGGAAGGCACTAGGTGTGTCATCTGGACAGAGAAAAGATGATAAGGAAACCTGGTGGTGGAATAGTGAAGTGCAGGAAGCTATTCAAAGAAAGAGGTTAGCCAAGAAGAAATGGGACTATGAGAGGACTGAAGAGAGGCGACAGGAATATAAAGAAATGCATCCTAGAGCAAAGCCGGAGGTGGCAAAAGCAATGCAGAAGGTTTAAGGCGAGCTGTCTAAGAGGACTTGTATCGACTAGTGAGAGAGATCAGGCTAGAAAGGATGTGCAGCCAGACTTGTTAAAGATAGGAATATTCTAACAAGTGAGCTGAGCATGATGGGAAAATGGAAGGAATACTTTGAGCTAATGAATGAAGAGAATAAAAGGGAATGAAGAGAGGAGATCATAGAATTTGTGGGCCAGGAAGTGGGAAAGATCAAAAAGTTTTGATGGGGATGGTAGTTGGACCTGATGAAAGTAAGCTTTGGAAATGTCGTGGAAAGATCAGAGTTTTGACTCAGTTAATCAATGGTATTTTTGAGAGTGATAAAATCCAAGAAGAATGGAGAAGTGTGCTGGTGGCCATTTTTAAAAACAATGGGAATTAGTTAATGATGAAGATCTGGGAGAGAGTTGCGGAATATAGATGTGGACAAAAGGGGACTGTGAGCAGCAAGATGGTCTTGTGCCAAGAATGAGAAGCACACACACCATCTTTGTCTTGAGAATGCTGATGAAAAGAACCAAGAGATTCAAGGTGTTTTCACACCTGACAGTCCGGTAGAGTTGGTTCGGTTGGGGACCAAAATTCAGAACATTTGTTTACACTTTCAGCAGGTGCGGTTCACATTCACACTGCACTGAGTCAATCAAGTCAACCTGTCCCCCCCCCCCCCTCCCCCCGTGGTGGCACTGCACCGCGAACTACTGAAGGAAATGACACAAAAACCTCTGAAGAAGACACTTCTTCTGGAAATAAACACAAAAATGGAGTGGTGTCAAATTTTAGCGGTTTAGGATTACTGTTTTGTCTGTGGCTCATGTGCCAAACAAACTTTTTTCAACAGTGGACTCAGCATGAGTGGAAGATGAGGCAGAAGACCATGGAGAATGTTGTTTTTCACACAAGTGGCTGACGGCTCTGTATGAGATAAGAGAAATGCATGTTTGTTTGCACTGCGCTGTAGTCCACTTCCTGCTTTTGGAGCAGTCTCCAGTCCGCTTGCATTCACACTGCATTTGAACCGCACCAGAGTTCACTTCAACTGAACCGAGATCTAGATATTTAGGCAGACCAGAGTTAGCTTTTTTGGTCTGCATCAGAGTTCAATTGCGCATTCACACCTCCCCAAACAAACCGGACTTTCTAGGGATACGGAATAGAGTTCGATTAAAGTGAACTAAACAGGGCTGATGTGAATGCACCCTCAGAAAGAACTTCATTGTGTCTGTGTGGATTTAGAAAAAGCATACAACAATGTGCCGAGGGAGGAGGTGTGATATTGCATGAGGAAATCTGGAGTGGCAGAGAACTATATTAGACTGGCACAGGACATGTATGAGGATAGTAGGACATGTATGAGGATAACAGGATATGTAGACAGGCACAGGACATATATGATGTCATAAATGTAGCTAGGAAAAAGACATAAAGGAGACACATGGATGTAGTGAGAAGACAGGGAGAGAGAACAAAAAGTTTGTTTGTTTTCCTTCTCCATCTTGGACAAATTAAACAATATAGTGAGACATATTTCCTGACATGTTCAAAAGAAATCTACTCTAATCCAATCCAGAGGATAAAGTGAGATGGCGGATAATAACTCACTGTGGAGATCCCCGAAGAGGGGAAAGCCAAAAGATGAAAGAGATAAATCATCATGCCTGATTTTAAAGATTTTGTCTCAGCATGTCAAATATGTGCACAGAATAAGAATAAAAACATCCTTCTGCAGGCCATTTTCGATTTTCACCCTCACTTGATCATCCTTGGCCCCACATCTCCATAAACTTTGTCACCAGATTACAACCCTCTGAAGGTAACAGTTATTTTAAACATTGTTGATAGATTAGCTAAGGCTGTACTTTATACTTTTCAAGTGACTAAATTCTAGAAACAGCCAGCTCCTGATACAAGATGTTTTCCATCTACCGGTACATGGTATCCCAGAATTGTGGACAGAAAACTACAATTCCCATAACAAGTCTAGACAGCTTTCTGCAACACCCTTGGCGCTATGGTCAGTCTTTCATCCGACTTTCACCCCCAAAATTAACAAACAAACTAAATGCACCAATCAGGAGCTCAAGTCAGCCTTGGGTTGTGTGAACAATAATCTATCCGCCAGTAGCTTTCAGTTAGTATGGGAAGAGTATGCATGCACACACTACATTGACCTCATCAGTCACTGGATTAATATCCCTTGAAGCCTCTCTGGGCTATCAGCCACTTTGATTTCCCTGCCAGTAGTCTGAACTTTCTGTAACTTCAGTACAGCACCAAGGTCACTCTCCTAAGAACAGCTGAAAAAAACTAACTGGAAGTTAGATAATATATTTTAGCCATTGACTAGCCAATAGATACCATATTTTACCTCCTCCATACTCACTTGATCAGAAGGTATGGCTGTCCAACAGAAACACTTCTCTTTAGGAGACTGCCAAGAAACTTGAACCCAGATACTGTAAATAGGCCCTTTTGATAGAGAAAATAATAAATCCTTCCTGAGATAGACTTGAACTTTCATCCATCAGGAAGATTAATCCCACATTTCATGTCTCTCAAGTTAAACTTGTTATTACAAGGAAGCTATGCCCTCCATCACACCCCCTACACCCACCAAACTCCTCAACGATCATCCTACTTACAGCATATCCAAGATGTCTGTTGTAGTGGTCACAGTCTACAGGATTTGGTGGATTGGGAGGGCTATGACTACCACTCCTGGATCCTGTATACCTTATTCAGGGCCCCAGCACTCATCCCCATTTTCTACTGTGAAAACTCTCAAAAAAGACTTAGGCCACCAGGTGACAACTGTTGGGGGTGTGTGGGGGTGGAACGAGGATTATGGTAGTTCTTGCTAAGTTGTTAACAAGACCGTGCCGCTAACAGAACAGAACCATGATGGTGAAAGAACCTCACTGCTAACAGAATCACATTGTAGATGTGTTTCTTTTCAACTTTAGCACCTTGTTTGTAGTATTTTGTATTTTTAGTATTTTTGTAGTATTTTAGTATGTTTTTAGTATTTTTGTTGCATGCTTTGGTATTTCTTGTTTTTTTTTTTTTTTTTTTGGGACGAATCGAGACAGTTCTTCTCATCCAAAGCATTTCATATGTTGGATATGGTGGAGACCGAGACACGTTTGTGTTGCACACTGTTTGTACCATAAGTTTTCGAGCAGGGCATGGTGTGGGGGTTGTAGACAGTTCAGCTTGAGGGTCTGTATTGCACTGCTAGCTTAGCATTTGTGTTAGTGCCAGCTGGCAGTTGTCGAGACGGGGCAGGGGGGTGGAGTTTTTGATTATGTTGACTGGGCGTGGCGCCCTGCTTGTATAATAGTAGAGGAAACACTGGGTATAAAAAATGTCAACAATTAAGTTCTAAAAAGGTACAGACAGAAACATTAACATGTTTATTGTAGTACAGCATTAATTTTATTGTCCCCTGTGTAGAAAGGGAGAGGAGTTATAAACTTTGAAGGGCTTCCTGTTGTTCTGTGGAGCACCTTGGTAGTCTCAGTCTACGACTGAAGTTGCTAAGAGTCCAGTGTGTCATGCAGGGGGTGTGACGTGTTGTTCAGGATCTGAAGCAGTTTCCTCAGCATCCTCTGCTTAGACACCTCTGTCAGAGACTGAAGGTTCACTCCCAGAACTGAACCAGCTCTCCTGATGAGTTTATCAAGTCTGTTAGCATCTGGTTTCTTCACCCTGCTGCCCCAGCACACCACAGCTAAAAGAAGATGATGGAGACCACCAAGTGGTAAAACATCTGCAGCATGGTCCAGCAGATGTTAAAGGACCTGAGTCTCCTCAGAAGTAAAAGGTGACTCTGCCCTTTCTTGTAGAGGGTGTTGGTGTGAGCTGTCCAGTCCAGTTTATTGCTGAAGTGGACCCCCAGCCTTTCCACCCTCTGGTACTTTTCATTAATCTGCCCAAATGAGTTTAGAAAAAATAAACACTGTGCTGCATCTACATGATGTGGAAACCTGTCCTGGAATTTTACAGCTGAAAACAAGAATATACATGGAACTGTTTTGAAATTTCAATGAGTGATTTTGTGAAGGTAATTTTCCAGACTATCTACCAGGAGCCACTCATTGAACATTGCATTCTTTGTGATGGGACGCTCAAAACCAGCACTAAGTGTAACTGAAGATACAGACAAAGTAGTAATAGTAGACAAACCAAGTTTTTTGAGTGGTTCTCAGTTTTTAGAAGAAAAGGCAAGACTGTGGTTCAGTGGATGATACCTAGGCCTCCAGCATGAGCATCAATGAGAGAAGCACCGACTGCGGTTCCAGGGTTCAAATCAAGATCTGCTGCAGCCTCCACAGTCAGCCCATCTCCAAGAGGACTTCCTGGTGAACAGGTCGCACTGCCTGGGTGACAGAGAGGACAAAACAGCAATTCTTGAAGGAATGTAGCTTCTAACAAAGACGTTGTATGATCTGTTAGTGCTCAGAGAATGTGTTAGGACGGAAACTCAGCTACCACCACACCAACTTTTAGCTCAACATCTGTAAAATGGAGTGAGTTGAAGTCACTCTTGTGTTAACTAATGAATATCAGTGGTGGCCACTAAATGTCAGGATGAAATTCTGGATGACATTTTCATACTCTCACCTATTTTGGAGAAGTTATTATCCATAAGGTCCCCCAATCCAATGCTAGTCCAGAAACTGGCATCCCATCCGTCTGAGGGACAGTATGTCCATTTGCACACCAGAGTACACAAAGACCTGTGGAACCACATCACACGTCAACTGGCAGAAATGTCAGAACTGAGTTCTGACATTTATCACATCAGATATGAGTTTTCTGAGGCTACAGTAAAAAAAAAAAAAAAAAAAAAAAAAA
>JARVGS010000127.1:18419130-18435926 GCA_031762315.1 Hypsolebias antenori
ATATTTACAAGGAGCATTAAGCGAAATAAAACAGTCATATAAGTCAAACTTTATTCAACTCATTTACAATAACTCAACATTGTACAGATGTTCCACATAAAATCAGTTCAAGGTCAGTAAACACATCCAGAATTAATACATAAGGCGCACCGGATCATAAGGCTCACTGTTGATTTTTGAGAAAATTAAAGAATTTTAAGTTTGCCTTATGTAGTCTGAAACACATGGTAGGTATTTTCATCCATCATCTTTTACCCACTTCTATTTTGGGTCACTGGGGTCGCCGGTGCGCATGTCCAGCAATCACTGAGCGAGGGGCGGGATACACCCTGGACAGGTCGCAAGTCCATCACAGGGACACATAGAGACAAACAAGCATTCACTCTCTCACACCTAGGGGCAATTTAAAGTTACCAATCAGCCTAACATGGATGTTTTTGGTCTGTGGGAGGAAACCGGAGTACCCATAGAAAACCCGCGCACGCACAGAGAGAACATGCAAACTCCACCCAGAAAGGCCTCCGGACCAGGATATGAACCAGGGACCTGCTCGCTGAGAGGCAGCAGCTCTACCAGTTGCGCCACCATGCTGCCCTGGTAGGTATTTAGTTTGGTAAAATATTTATTTATATATTCCACATGAGTGAGTGGATGTTTTGTGTCAGTATGTGCAGGGTCTGAATGTGGTTTGAAGCCAGTACAAGCAGTTTAATGTGATGTTAAAACTAGAATATTAAGTGGAAACATCACTGCCTCTCAGACCACCCGGGAATAATTTATCTTTGCAAAAATGTTGTGAATATATGTACATTACTTTAAAAAAATGTCTTGTCAGCTGTAGTTAAAAATTAGAAGGTCTTGTGTCCACATGCAGGACACGTTTGTGTTTTCCTGCAGTTTCATATGTCCTTGTGTGTTTTTGTGTCCCTGCTGTGTGGGAGTTACAGTAACCACCCCCCCCCCCCATCATTTTGGTTATAAGAGGGAGTGAACAGTGATGGAAGATATGAAAAAAAAAGATGGGCCAGTGATGACATAGCCTTATGTTCACCCTCTTTGGATATGGCTCACTTAATATTAGATCGATCCATCATAAGGCTGCGTTTGAGCCCCATATGCTTCCTATGCGTTTCAGAGCTAGATGTCCACTGTACATGTGTTAGTCTCATCACCGTTCGACTCATATGGCACATGTCGCACTCATTCTTATAAAGTCTGAATATACTGTTTCTTACCCACAGCAAGCTTAGTGTGTGTCGCTTACACTGACCCGCTTCAAGTGGTTTTTAGAGCATCGCTGATAGATGCTTGGATTTCCTTTAGTTTCTGAAATAGACTTTCCCCGGGCTCATCAAGACACAAAAGGAGCTGCCACTCCTGTTCTGACCTCATTGTTGGTTTGTTTAAACATGTGTGTGTTTGTGTGTGTCTGTGTAAGTGTATGTATGTGTGTGTATCGGTGCTGTCATCTGGTCCTTGTGTTTTCTACAGTTCCTATCTCAGGGCAAGCCTTTGATCCGGTCAACTAGAGATTCCTACAGTGTGAAATAGCCCTGGCCAGATTTACTCAATCAAAGAGCAGGCATTAACCCCTCATATTCCCTTTTATTTTAGACATCGCATTGTGTCGCTGCCTTTGTGTCGAGTTTTTATTTTTTATTAATTTTTTCCTCCCCCTCTGGCTCATTCAGCTGAAGTGTAAATCTGTCATTGGAAGGGAGTTTTCAGTATTTTTTTTCTTTGGTATTTGCTGCTTTTAGGTCTAGCAAATATGAAAACAATTTTAAAAAGCTATATAAAGGTAGAGGCTAGATGAAAAGCAGCCATAATTATATTTTATTTATTTATGAATGTGTTGTTATTTTGATACTGTTTCTTTACTTCTTGGGGGACAGTTGAAATTGGAAGTGATGAGATCGAAGGTGAGATGGTGTAGAGGTATGGCAGCTGACTTGGGACCAGAAAGTTGCAGGTTCAGTTCCCCACCATGCCCACATGTGGTGCGCCTGAGCAAGACACCTAATCCCTAATTGCTCCCCCGACACGTACGCTGCCCACTGCTCCACGTGGGCGTATCTTACGTGTGATGGGATAAATCCAGATAACTAATTTCATCATTGTATAGAAACATACATTGATGACAACACATAGCGCTTTACAAACACATAGCACTTTACTTTTTTACTTTATAATTTGCACAACAATTCTAATTTCATTGCACATTTGCATCTCTTATAGACTGTCTATCAGTATGAGAAAATAAAAAAAATCTGTTTCATAACTGTTTCATAACTGAGTCAGTATAGACAAGGAAAACAGCAATCTTTCCAAAAGCCATTTAAAATAATTTTTCAACAACTGAGTCTGACTTCAACGTATTACTTTTACAGGTGGTTGGGCGTGTCTGTCTGAGCAGTTTAACATGTGTCAGAGAACGGGGCTGGGGATGGGGGTGGGGCGGGGGGTACCCTATGTAATTATTCTTGTAAAACACTACCCATGTAACACAAACACTACACATATGTGCACAGAAACTGATGCTAATATATTGCAGTGACCTGTGTTGCACATTTCCTCTCTTCTAAAGGATGAATGAAGGAGCAGAGTTGAGTGGACACAGTAAAAAAAAAAAAAAAAAAAAAAAAAGAAGAAGAAGATAAATTGTTTTTCCCTAAATTGAAATTAGGCAATACAACCCACCCACTTAACATTCTCCTGCTAGAATTAGTTAGAAAGGGCTACAAAGAACATCACAACAATTTTGAGGTTTTCATTCCAACTCCACATTTTACAAATACAAATGTTTTCAAATCTTGTATCTGTGAGCCAGCCCAATTCACAAAGACCTCATCTCATAATAGAGCCTAAAGGATCTATTGGTACAAGACATTACAATAGTATGTGATGCTCCAGAAATCTACCAGAAGTTCTGATTCATGTACCTTCTTAAGGCATGGGCTCACATTGTATTAGTTTAAATTATTAGATGCCTTATTTTTACAGCTAAGCCATTTGTCTACTTTAGGCAGCCACCCTGTTCATATAGTAATAATATTATTATGTGAAAAGGGACTAACACAATTTGTGTGTTTTCATCAAGTTTTGGTTCTAATTATTGTGAGAATTCAGCAGTCGCAGACAGATCAAATTATTACCATAAAAGTTGTTTATATCTTGTGTTGCTATTATTATTTTTTTCATTCAACCTTTGACAGGTTAATCCCATTGAGCCTCGGGAACTCATTTACAACAGAGACCAGAATTTTCCCTATAAACAAGGAAATGATATCCATCCATTCATCATCTTTTGCCTGCTTCTTCCGTTTTGGGTCATGGAGCTTGGAAATGATATCTCTAAACAAACAAACAAAAAAAAGAAAGAAAGATAAAATGCAACTCCATTGGTCAGAGAAACTTTATTTTAATTCCATTTCATTATTGTTAGGCTGATTGGTAACTCGAAATTGTTAGGTGTGAGAGAGAGAGTGAATGGTTGTTTGTCTCATTTGTCTCTCTGTGTCCCTGTGATGGACTGGAGACCTGTCCAGGGTGTCCCCCGCCTCTCGCAAAGTGATGACATGGGCACCAGTGACCCCCATTACCCAAAATGGAAGAAGCGGGTAAAGCTAATGGATGGAGGGAAGGCTGGATGGATGGAATTATTAAAATGTAATAATCTGTATTCTTTGGTTAAGAAATATTTTCACATCATTGAAACGTGTTAATTTTTTCCCTCCATCACTTTTCTTGGCACGTCTTAAGGAGGGAGTCTCTTACATCAGCCAGCAACAACAAGAAAGATGATTGTGGTAAGCAAAAAATTAGTTTTTAGTGTTCATTTAAGCATTTGAGTATTGTTTTAAGGCAGATTTGAGAAATATGTGGACACGTCGTTAAAGGTTTCAACGTTGACTGCTTTAATATCATCTCCAGTTGTTGTGTATTTTAGCTTCAAGTGTTTCAGTCAAAGAAGAATGAAAAGCAAGAGTCAGTCCAAAACTAGCAACTCACATTTCTGTTGATTTACTCTTTCTGCAATTTTTCTTTACTTTTTTTAGAAACAAAAATGTTATTTTTGGGGTTACGTCAGTTTGCCGGACTTATGTTTTTAAGTTTTGCTACCTTTAGTTATACCATAGACAATGTGTATCCCATGTCTAGCAACTATTTGGGTTACTTTCCTTTAACTTGGTAAGTAGAGTTGGGCAGCTGTCACCCATCATTACAGCAAACTTGAGGAGAGATGTCAGGTATGCCAGTTAAACAGAACCACTCAAAGATGTGGAGTAATGTGAGTGACAGTTGAAAGTCTCAGTCTGTGACCTGAGAAAGCCGCCTACTAAACATCAGCACATGACCTTGCTTGGGAGGCCTAAAGCTGATATTGTTCCTAACACCACCCAGACTAAACGGACAGGGTTCACACAAAACCTCTCTGCAGACATTCACTTAGTTACATTTCATACTGCAAATGTTATGAGTTACTGGAAGCCTGCACGCACTAGACTGAATCACTTTTCCACAAGTCATCGAGGGTTTTTTTGTTTTATTTTTTTAGTAATGGTAATGCCTTTTTTGTCCCAATATCAATAAGATGTTTGGAACGATGAGTCACAAGTTTGTTTAAGTTATACGAGTTAAAATGTCAGAATTGAAAAGTGATCCCAACTCAGCAGACACATCAATATTTCTACATCCACAACTTTCATAAACACAAGGAAGACAGGTTTACATATATTATGGTTCTTGATACACTTTAGCTCATTTTTGGCTATCATAACAAAGACATTTTGCCTTGCCAGTGCAACAGTAAATGTTACGTGCAGGCTTTTGCACTGTCAGTATGGTTGACTTTATCAGTGCTTATTTAATGTGTGCTGGGTGTTTTCAGCAGTAAATATTAAACAGCTATGAGCTGTTTTGTCAGAACCTAGGAGGGATAATTACTTTCTCTCTGCAGACAAAGCCAACTCTGTCACTTTGTACGATGCTTATTTATGACCTTCAGCATCCCCCTTGAGCTTTTACAGGCAAAACATCTTCACATAGCAGGTTTGAAAAGGTTAAAGGTTCGAGATGACTGTGCAAGGAGTAACTGGGATTTTAATTAGACTTAAAACATTCACATGTTAAGTGGTTTTACAGTGCTTTAGGGGTTTTACTTGCCACTGTTGATGGTTTCATTCCATCCTTTCTTAACCCTTAAAGTATTTCTGCCATTTTCTCACCACACACCCCATATCTTCTCTCTGGTTATTCAAAGACTGGGTTGTTTTCTTCAAAACGTTTTCTCTTACAACCTCGCTTACATTTATTTTTTTCAACTTCACTAACAACTCATCTTGAAATGTTGTTGAACAACCTGCAAACCAAGCATAGTTCCATTATTGGGCAACGTTTATGTTGCCCTTGTTAATAGAAGTTGTCTATAACCGTTGAAGCTATGTTGTGCTAAGTTTTAAAAACTGGAGTAAACAAACTAGAAGTGTTCAATAACTTGAAACAAATGCTCAAAGAAGGAATCAATAAACCCAATAAACAAAGGAGTCAGTATTAAAGATAGATAAAACAACTGTAATCATGGTGACAGACATTACAGTGGCCTATTCACTTACTGCCTTTTAACTGTTGTTCTAACTGACTTTAGTTGCAATTTATTTTTTCCACTATAACAATTTTACATTACATTACTAAGCACTGACTGCTGGTACTAATAACTTAAAAGACCATGTGCTAACTGGCATTGTTCTTTTACACAATTTTATTTTTTATGCATATTAACTCAAGGGGTGATTCAGAGGTAGAGACTTCTGAAAGACCACCAGGTATTGTGAAAGCCCCCTTCTTCATCCCCAGTGTATATCCTATATGTCTCATGACTTAGGGCTATACTGACCTTGAGCGCACCAGACTCAGCCGAAAACATGATTGGCTCTCCCTGAGACCAGTTTAATTTCGTATTAAACTCACGATGGAGCTAGAATAAAGCCACTCCTTCTATTTGATAGAAACCCACGCCTGGTCATTTAATCTTAAACTTGTTTGCATACTTTTTTTTTTTTTAAATACAAAAGGACAAAATAAACCGTAAAAGTAAGAAAAAGTGACACTAGCGTAAAACAAACTAATCCACTAAAGAAAAGCAGCAACCCACTCATCTAAGTTGGCGAAATGAAAAAAAAAAAAAAAGTCCACATTCCTAACAGTAGATGGGTATATGCTTTAATGTTTAATATCCAAACACAAGATGAAGCCGACTGAACTTGTTCACCTCAAATACCTTCTGAGTAGATATTATTATCTGAGCTTCTTGGCTCACAAAAGAAGCAAGTTATTTTGTTTGATCAATCTGAAATCTTCAGGATCACATTTATTTGCGCCAATAATTTTAGGCAATTCAAATCGTTTTGAATGCAAAGCCTGGTTTTCATTGTCTCCGTGCCCATTTGCAGAACATGCACAGTCAGACTAGAATGCTAATGTTGGTACAGGAGATTTAAACCCACTATTTTCTAGATAAAGCTTTTTAGTTATCTTTTTTTGTTGTTGTTGATTAAACCGCTCACATATAAACTGACAAAACTCAAGGATAGTTCTTACCATATGCATGTTTTCCCATGTCAGAACCTATTTAAGCACATTTACTGAAAATGGATGCTGTGGTTTTTTTTATCTCGTGTGTTAGAGATGCAAGAAAAAAGATAAACTCTGGGCAGTTTTAAAGAAGAGAAACTGGTTCAGGAGCAAAATCTAATGGGTCAGTCTCTTTGAGAAAACATCATCCAAACATACAATTGGGACTGTAATATTTTGTATACCCACTCACCAATGTAGAAGGAAAACGGAAAACGAAGGAAAAAAAAAAAAAAGCTAAATAATTAGTGTTTCACTAATATACTGGTAGTATTCCTATTTGTGAAAACAAATGTGCGCCAGTTGTTTGGGGCTCCATCTTTGTTTTTTTTTTTACCTTATTAGAACAAAGATTATATTATCTACTCTGTATCCCATGCAGGAATTGCTTCTTTTGGGATACTTCTAATTGTTCTGTGTGCATTTCGGCTCCCTTGAGGACCCTAGTGTGGGTAAATTTGGAGAAGGCTTTCGACCATGTTCCTCGGGGTACACTGTGGGGGGTGCTCTGTGAGTATGGGATTGAGGCTGCATTGTTACAGAATGTTCGGTCCCTATACAAGCAGTGCGAGGATTTGGTTCACATTGCCGGCAGTAAGTTGGACCCCTTCAGGGTGGGAGTTGGACTCGGCCAGTGCTACCCACTGTCACCGATTCTGTTCATAATTTTTATGGACAGAATTTCTCGATGCAGCCAGAGGGTGAAGGGATTCAGGTTCGGTGGCCTCAGTATACCATCTCTGCTCTTTGCAGATTATGTGGTCCTGTTGGCATCATCGTGCTGTGATTTTCAGCTCTCATCGGAGCGGTTTGCAGCTGAGTGTAAAGCGGCTGAGATTGACAGATGGGTTGGTGCAGCATCTGCAGTATTGTGAACTCTGTACCGATCTGTTGTGGTGAAGAGTGAGCTGAGCTGAAAGTCAAAGCTCTGTTTACCAGTCAGTCTATATTCCTACCCTCACCTATGGTGATGAGCTCTGGGTAGAGATCATGGATACAAGCAGTTTAAATGAGTTTGCTCTGCAGAGTAGCTGGACTCTCCCTTAGAGATAGGGTGAGAAATTCAGTCATCCAGGAGAGACTCAGAGTAGAACCGTTGCTCCTCCACATCAAGAGGAGCCAGTTGAGGTGGTTCAGACATCTAGTAAGGATATCCACTGAGCACCTTCCTAGGGAGGTGCTTTGGGCATGTCCAACTGGTAGGAGACCCTGGGGAAGACCCAGGACACACTGGAGAGACTATTCCTCTCGGTTGGCCTAGGAATGCCTTGGGCTCCCCCCAGAAGAGCTGGAAGAGATGGCTGTGGAAAGAGATGTCTGGGCCTTCCTGCTCAAGCGGCTGCCCCCGCCAACTGACTTTGGAACATGCGGAAAATAATAGATGGATGGCATTTCAGCTCAAGAAAGCACCAGAAAAGGAAGCCATACGCATTTCATTATAAATTTGTTTCTGTAAACCTAGCGCCTGTGCATGCACTTCATGCTAGTGGGTCAAACCATCAAAGTAAATTGAGTGCCTCCATGCACCTATAACCCTCCCACCCTCATCATTGCCAGATCTGCACTCCAAACTCCCCACCCTCCACTCTGTACACATTTAAGTGCACTGTAGCTAGTCTTGCATCAATGTTGCTGCTTTTTTGTGTTTTGTTTTGTCGAAAATGGGGGTAAGAACCTGTTACCATGTCAGTCGGCGTTGGCCTCTTATCGGACCATCCGACAACCCTCAGATTCCCTTTCCAGATGGAGGTGAGATAGGGCTTCAGAGGCCCAGGCTCCCGCAAACTCTGAGAGCATGGAGGCCTTCCCTGATCTCCTACCTGATGGGGATGCTTTAATGTGGACTCGGGTTTCACTTGTCTCCCCCTGCCTGGCTGGGCCTGTGCTGCTCTGAAGACACAGGCATGTTCAGGTCTCTTAATGTGGGCCCTGGTTCTGATGGGCCGCCTCTACACTATGTCAGGGTTAAGCTCCAGTTCAAGGTCTTGTTATGGAGCACAAGTTGGTACAGTTGAATGTTGTTGTAAACAGAATCAAAAGCAGTGATCCCACAGCAGAATTCTTGACTTTTATTTCTACAATAAAAAACACTGTCAATCATGTTGTCCCTTATTTTTCTCCTCTTAAATAAAGCCAATAGAAGCTTGCAGAACTAATAGTGAGATTAATGAGGAAGGAAATTCTGAGCACTAAGAAAGATCAAAAGTTTGGGGGGTTGAGAGAGAGAATTCCATAAAGCTTTTGTTAAAATATATAAAAGTTGTTCTTTTATGGTCGTAATTTCAATGTTTGCCTTTGGCAATATTTGATAAATAAGCATTTGAACCTGTCCTACCAATAACACTTTTGAGCCTTTGCATTTGTGTGGTAATTTTACTGTTTTTGCTAATGTTCTGCTTTAAATTAAAGCATATTTGCTCTACATCAAAGTTCATGCTCAGTAATCCAGGTACAAAAATCTAACAATGCTCAGTCAGGTCATCTAGACGTTTATTTATTTATTTATTTATTTATTTATTTATTTATTTTTGGTGAGACATTTTGTCCTTCATCCAAAAGACTTCATCAGTTTGAAGATCCACAGCAAACTGAGTCCCACAAGCAGCACACCCACATAGTGGACCAACCAGTTTGCTGGTGATAATATTGTTTCTGGGGCCCGCCCTCTCCCCCGTCAACTCCTCTGAGGCAGCCATAGCCAAAGTGGTTCAAATTATTAAAGTTCAAACCACTTTGTCTCAAACCATTTTGGCTATGGCTGCCTCAGAGGAGTAGACGAGGAAGAGGGTGAGCCCCAGAAACCATATCATCACCAGCAAACTGGTTGGTCCACAATGTGAGTGTGCTGCTTGTGGGACCGAGTTTGTTGTGGCTCCTCAGACCGATGAAGTCCTTTGGATGAAAGATGAAACGTCTTAACAAAAAAAATAATAATAATAATAATACTGTCCAGATGACCTGACTGAACTTTGTCGCATATTTGCTGCAGTTTCCAGTGTGTATGTGTGCAGGGCTACTTGTGTTGGCAGAAAATGTCAAATTAAGTGCTGCATGAAGATTCCACCTGTATGATTTGGACATTGGCACAACTTGGCAGGACTTTGGGATCTCATCACTATTCCACATAAAGCCCTCCATCATTCCTCAAAGGATTAGAGACAATTATGGGGACATGTAGAAGAAAAGTTGTAAAGATGAGTTTTTCTACTTTCTCTAGCTAACAGAATATTTGCTATTATTAGGTTGGAGGTGCTACTAGAATCTCCTATCTTTTTGTCTTTATTTCAAACCAGATGACAGCTTGAGGAGAAGTTAAAGCTTGCTGCTGAGGGAGTGTTTTACAAACAGAAAGCTCATGTATGAAGCACAGTGTCTGGCTCACAGATACATGTTAAAACCAATGCAAAAACCAATGCAGATATGTTCTTGTTTTTAATTTTCCACAACGCCTTACAACCTAGCGGTTTTTTTTTTTTTTTGTTACATTTTTTAAATTCAATTTTATTTTCACTTGTTATTCTCAGTTTGTCTGAATGCTTTATGATTGTCTGTTGTTTTCTTTGTTGTCCACTGCTGTCATCATTCTTTGTTAAAATCATGTCTCTCTTGTAAATGAGTCCCCGAGGCTCAATGGGATTAACCTATTTAAATAAAGGTTGAATGAATGAATGAATGCTACCTCTCCATGGGAATATATTTAGAAAGGTTCATGAATATGTATTTTTTCTTTCAACAATCAACTCCACCTAGTGGTGTTTGCACTGAACACATTTGATTGTTTGAAAATGAAACAGTGCACAACCAACTGTTTATCTCCACTGAGTCATTTTACCCTGAGATTGCTATAACGAAACTATTGGTATTGAAACTAATTTGGGATGTGACTACCCTTAAAGCTACAAGCTGTGCAGATTATATTGCTTGTGAAATCTACCTTTGTAGGACATACTGTGCTGCTGGAAAGCAGCTATAGATGATGCTACTAGGTCTGCTGAGCACTCCTCAACCTGGCATCTTGAGGCTTGCTCACACTTGCTTTCAACAAGCACGTGTTTATTCAGATGAAGCAAATTATGTAATTAGACTGTGAGGAATTGTTTTCTTTCACTCTTTACCTTCGTGCTCTGCCTTTACCACTCTGTCTTTCTCTCTCTCTCTTTTTTTTTTTTTTCACCTGCACTTGCGCTGGTATTTTTTCATCCTGTGACAGCAGGAGATGGTTCCCATTTAACCTGAACCACACCCTTGTTCACCTTCATCATTAATCGCTATCAGTGTGAAAAAGTGAGTGGTTGTCTTGCACATCCATTTCAGTTGCTGAAAAACAGCTTTGTTAAACTTCAAAGGGGGGTGGCTGAGAGCTAGATTTATGGGTGTACATGGTGACTGTGGATGTGTGTGTGTTATGGGGAGGGGTTTGCGTCAGACTGATTTAGACAGGCCTGTGCGCTGGGAGATGGGTTCAGGGGTACACACAGGCAGAACCAGGGAGGGAGAGATTTGGGGATGGTGTGGGGGTGTGGACCTGGCAATATGCTCTCTAATTCTAGCCGGCCTGGAGGCCTGGAGCGCTAAGAAGGGCCTCACTGTTGCTCTCTGAATCAGCCAGGTATTGCTTACATAAAAAGCAAGTGAAAACAGCTGTAGGGATAATTAGCTTGATTCTCCATTACATGCCATGAGGGCCAATAACTAAAAAATGGAGTTTTGTTTGGGTTAGAACTGCAGCCTCAACCAGGAGGAAGTTGTAAAAGTCAGGCAGAGAAAAGAAAGAGAAGAAAAAGGGTAGACGTTGAAGGATGGAGAAATGAGACTTCCAAGTAATTGTTGCAAAGAAGATATTCTCTGTTTCTGACAGCTTGATGTACAGCTTTTAATGATGATGCTTATAGAATGACGAAATGGACGTACAAACTGAATTTTTTGGGGTTAGACATTGTTCATGATGCATAACTCCACTAAATTCACATTGACTGGAGCATATTGCACTCCTTGTAACAAATGTAACGTGTGTTTTATTATTATTATTTTAATATTGAGTCATTCAATACATGTTTAATGGGTGTAGTATCTGAATTTTGCATGAACTCTCCCCAATTAGGTAACCAAACGTACCGTAATTAACATTTTGTAGTAAAGTTTTGCTGAATTGCTTTATATCAGCCCTGCTTTTCTGTTCACCCACTTCTCTAACTTTAAATAGAATGTCCTCTCCTAAACAGGATGTGTTCTTTGGTTACAGTGTCTCAATAAAAAGTAATGAACTACTTGCACAGACTAGTAAAAAAGTCATCACTATTAAAATGCCCAGTTTTTTTCCCCCTCTTCATTTAACCAAACAATTTGTTTTATTTCTCTTCACTAAGTAAAGGGAGATAAGGACGGCTCTGGATCTTTGTACTGGTAATTGAATTTGATGTGTGTGTGTGTGTGTGTGTGTGTATGTGTATGTGTGGTTTCCTCAGTAGTTTAAGAACAACTACAAAGTAATTTATAGCAAAGAAGCTGCGCTTGAACACTGGTGGTCCCCAAAACGGCAAAGATCAGTTTAAGAGACTGTTTGTACTATAAATGCTTAAAAACAGCAAAAATCATTTCAATTTGAACCTTATAATTTGTTGATTATGTGAGAAAGCTGCTTGATTTAAAAGTGATAGATAACTTACCACTAATGTTTCCAGGACTTTGACCAGACATGAAAATAAAGAAGTTTCAATGATATCTATACTGTAGATACAAAAGAGAAAATGTTCACTTGTCTGATCCCACCATCAAGCCTGTTAAAATGAAGAAGAGGGCAATGAGGGCTACACAGTATGGAGAAGATAGCTGATTGGAGTCAGAGAGCAATTTTGTATTTTGACACATACAAGAATGTACAGTATGTTTTCTGATAGAATACGTCCTTTAAGAATATTTTACTGGAAATGGCTCAGCATATTAATGAACAGATACATGCAGTTTGTAGGACTGAGTGCTGAGTGTGCTTTAGTTTGATCAGTTGTTCATATAAGAGTCACTATTTAGCCCCACTCTACATGTCTTGGTTCTGGCAAACTTCTGCACAAGAATAGTCCATCCTTCCATCAAGCGTCATCACAATGTTTCACTTTGCACTTTTTTTGTTTTTACACATTGCGTGTCTGGGGGTACAACGTTGGCAGTTATTTAAAATGTGGAATACCATTTAATAATTCAGTTCTGTTAGTTGTGTTTATGTAATGTCACTTCACAACAAACAGGATCTTAAGGCATGGTACAATAAAAACAAACAGGTCTGGTTCAAAACCAGTTACAGGCAGTTGAATTTAATGACAGCTAAAACCAAGACAGTCCAAATCATAATGTTATCTAATAACACAGGCATTAATAGTCAGTTAAATTTAGTCAAATTATGTTATATGTAAGTCCAAGCTAATTAAAAGTTATATCATGCTAGTTGGTAAAATTTGCATCAAATCTACTTTGCACAAATACAGGTAGTCCTCGACTTACGACATAGATCCGTTCTCACGCGGCGTTGTAAACCGAATTTGACATAAGTCGGAACGTACGTAAATACATGTGACGTACCTGTTTTACCAAGCGCATAAACCGATTTTTGACGTAAGTTCATGGTGATGGCCTTCCTTTTCCTCGATGCACTGCCATCAGAAGAGTCCTCCTTGCATTTTGGGAGCCATAATGAAGGGCTAATGGCCTACTGGGATGCTAGTGACACCGTCCTCCTCCGTACAGTACTGTATTCCTCCACCGCTGCACCGCGTAACTGTATTCTTCTGCCGCTGCGCCGCCACGTTACGACGTTTAATGTCGTAAAACCATCGTAAAACCATCGTAAAACCGTCGTAAAACCGTCGTAAAAACCGACGTAAATCCGACGTAAAACCAACGTAAAACCGACGTTACCACGTAACGTGAATAAGGGAGATGAGTCGTAACTTCGAAACGTTGTAAGACGAGACCATCATAACCCGAGGACTACCTGTATTTAAATGTACTGTAATTGAACCTATTCCATCCATCCATCCATCCATCCATTCATCCATCCATCAATTAGTCAGTACATCTGTCTGTACATCCATCACCCTAACTCCAAGGGAAAGTTCAGCTACCCAGCAAAGAAAACTCATTATGACCACTTGCATTCATTACTTCATTCTTTTGATCACTACCCAAAATTTGTGACCATAGGGGAGAGTGGAAACGTAGACTGACTGGTAAGCTCAGCTCCCTCTTCACCTTAATGGACTGGCACAAAGTCTGCGATACTCTGGAAGTTGCACCAGTCCATCTGTTAATCTCATTCTCCTTCACTTCTTCCTTCATTCATGAACAAAACCCCAAGAAACAAACTCCTCCACTTGAGGTAGCACCTCACCCCATACCCGGAGAGCAGTCCACCATTTTCCAACTGAGGACCATGACTTTAGATATGGAATTACTGTTTCTCATCCCTACTGCTTCACACTTAATTACAAACCACTCCAGTGAGAGTTATTATGGTACAACACCAACTGGATCACATACTATGCAAATAGCAGAAACTGAATCCTGCAGCCATTGAACTGGACCACTTCTACCCACTGTCTGCACTGAGAAGTTCTGTTCATAAAAGGTATGAATGGAATGTGTGACAAATGTCTGTCTTGGTGGAGTCCAACTCCTACCCTGAAAGGAATCTGACTTACTGCTGACAATGTAAACCAAACTCTCCCAGCGTTTGTAAAGGGACTGAATGGCCTGCAGCAATTCCAATACCATACTTATTGAGCACCTGAACAGTGTACCTTGAGGAACATGGCTGAATGTCTTCTCCAAGTCCACAAAATGCATGTGGTTTGGGGCAAACTCCCATGACCCCTCGAGGACCCTAGTGAGGGTAAAATGTTGGTTCAGTGTTCCACGGCCAGGACAGAACCTGTATTGTTCCTCCTGAATTTGAGGTTTGACCACCAATTAGACTCTCTTCTCCTACACTCCTGAATAGACCTTTCTGGGGAGGCTAAGGAGAGTGATGACCCTGTAATTCAAGAACACCCACCAGTTCCTCTTTTTGAAGAAGCAAACCACCCAGTCTAATTCATTGGCACTGCTCCCGATGTCCATGCAGTGTTGCAAAGGCGTGTCAACCAATACAGTCCAGCAACATCTAGAGCCTTAAAGAAATCAGGGTGGATCTCATCCACCTCTGGAGCCTTGCCAACAATGAGCTTTTTCTACCTCAGAGACCTCCACTCCGGTTATGGACGAACCATCCCCTAAGTCCCCCGACTCAGCTTCTGCAATGGAAGACAATCTGGTGTCACTAAGAAGGCCTGTAACATATTCCTTCTACCACCCAATGACATCACTTGTTAATGTCAACAGCACCCCACCTCCATTATACACATTCATTGTTGATAAAGTGCAGCTTCTCCACTTCATCCAACAAATTCCTCCCACATCCGAACATTTGCCTCATTACCAGCAAGGGTTGCAGGCCACTTGGCCAACTGATACTCTTCAGCTGCCTTTGGAGTCCTACCAGCTAACAAGATCTGAGAGGACTCCTTCTTTAGCTTGATAGACTCCCTCACCCAAGGTGTCCACCATCGCGTTTGAGGGTGTCCGCCACCCCAACTTCAAATACTGCCCATGGCACCATGCATACAACTCGTATGCAGGTGATGGGTCCACAGGAAGATAAACACGTCACTCATTCAGGATGAGCTACACCAAGCCCCATAGATAGAGGCCTGGTCACAAGTTGCTCGCTGCCAAACCTCTCTCCCAAGCCTGGCTCCAGGGTGGGGCCCTGATAACTCACATCCGCACAACAGACGTCATTGTCTTCTATCCATACGATTATTCAGAATTTCTCTTTGTCTGATCTTTCACTTTCTGTGGTTCTGATCTTCATTCTTGTCTCACTCTTGTTTTAGGGAAGCCATTAGCCTGCTGTGTGAAGCTGTTCTTGGAACTAAAGGAGCTCCGAGGAAGAGGAAGGTACGTGGGTGGACAGAAAAGGGAAGGAAGAAGGGCTTTTAGGGTGAAGCGATCACAGAAGAATTCACGTGAAAAGAGAAACTTGGATGAAAAGGAAGTGGCATTAAATTTTAATTTACTTGCTATAAAGCATCCGTTCTGTATGTTGTGCTTTTCCCTTCCTGTTTGTGAAATAAGAGGCAGAGAAAAGAGATGAAGAGGGATGGATCTGTGTGTGCGTGGGTGTAGCTCCAGCCCACTGCACAGTGCTTAGTGACTCATGTAGTTCACAGTATCTGTGATCAGGAGGCTGAGCTGGTGTGTGTGTGTACGTGCACTTGTGAGTGAGCATTTGTGTCCTGTTTGTGTGCTCACTGGTGTGCATCTGCATTGTGTGGAGAATGTGTGTGTCTTAATGCGAGGTGTTAAATGAAGCATTACTCTGCTCTAAAGCTTGATCAAATGTGACAGAAGGGAACATAATTCAGCACAAGCTAGTTTCTGTGAATGGGCGTGTGATTTTTTTTAGATAATATTATTTTGGCTGTGGAACTAACCAACACAGATCAGCTCTAAATACAAAAGACGTTAAATGGGTTTAGCTAATTTTGACGGGCTTTTTCAGTTCTTCCTGTTTTAAATGTCCAGCATGTCACATTTGTGTAGCTACGCATATATTTTTGAGATATAATTGGTATTAAGGTCAACGTATTGTCTGCAAACATTATTTGAGGTAATTCTTGTGCTCTTGGAACTTAAAAAGTGTATTCAACTAATTTAAACTATTTTTGGTGGCACTACACTACATGCACCAGGGGCTGTGGTAGCTTGGTGGTCAGCGCTGCAGTCTTGCAATCCTGGGGTTGCAGGTTCAAGCCCAGGTTGTGTCAAGAAGGGCATTCAGCATGAAACAAATTGGCAAATCTTACATGCGAGTTTGCTCACTGTGGTGACCCCTGAAGGCGTTTTACTCACTAAATATTAATATTGCCAGGGTTTTTCCTTTTAAGTGATTTTTTAATTTAATTATTTATTCATTTTATAAAAAATAAAAAATACACAACAAACACATGTATCCCATAAAAAAAATTACAATATAAAATGAAAGGCAGCAGAAAGAAGAAAAAAATCTTATTATATCTGCCCCTTTTCAAAAACAATCAATTCAAACAATAATTATCTATAAGTAACAAAAA
>JARVGS010000127.1:18485942-18505124 GCA_031762315.1 Hypsolebias antenori
TATATATATGATAAAAACCTTTGGACATTTGCCCTGCAGGGAGCAACAATGTATGCATTAAATGCGTCATGAGATAAATGAGTCATAAAAGGCATACTTTTTTTCCCCGAATAACATTTTTAGACGCTGTAGCAAAAACAGAACACTGTCTAGACACATCAACATATGGTCTTTTCACAGAAGCAAAGGCGACGTCACACGTTGGCAGATGCATTTTCCTGTCGGTGTAAATAACCTCAAATATGTTCATGAATGTGGGCATATATGTGTGCGTAGGTGCATGTTCCTGTGCACGCTTTTATGCCTTTGGAAACAAGATGATGCAGTACAGTTGAGTGTTTAAATGTTCACTTGTTTGGCAAAAATATACTATAAATCAGTGATGTGAACGTTGTAGTTTTACTGACAAAATGAAAATAATTGTCAGGCACATCAGCAAATAAAATAATTTTAATCTGGGTTGTCAAGAAGACAAATACCCTGGAGCCAGGTCAGCTTGTAAGCTTAACTATATTTGTCGTTAAAATGATTTAATCAGTCGTCTCCATCTCTCTCTTTGTATTATGTACTATGTAAATTGACTGCAGCAGCTTAAAATTCAGCTGTGTGCAAATGTGTGCATTTGTGCATTCTGTGTTGCTGGGCTGGGGGCGTGTTCAGTCAGCCCCTCTGCCCACGGCTTATGCATAATATCATCAGAGCATGCCACACAACAATGGGCATCCAACGTTCACCGTGCGTTGAAGCGGCTGAGTATTTTTGTCGACGCTCTGCAATCTAGATCTAATTTTGTCTTGTTCGGTTCTTGCCAGAGCAATAGTAGGTGCAACATGAATGTCAGTGAACGTGTTTGTGCTGTGATTTAAGAGGCACAGCTGTCCACAGGGATATGACACCAACTCACACCAATGCAGCTAGGGATGGAGGGGGGGTGGGGGGGTGGTGGTGCAAAACAGATCAGAAGACATACAGACAGAGGACAGAGTGTTGATATGCTTTCAGCAGAGGGACAAAAAATATCATCTAAATCAGTGTAGGGATGTGGTAAAGTAGAAGAAAGGGTATAAGTAGAGCATATAAACAGAACAGGGGTGGAGAGATAGTGAGGAAATAGGAAAAAGAGGGAGAAAAACAGAGGGAGAGTGAGAGCTACTAACTCCAGTGATTCTCAGACTGACTGGCTGGCTGGCAGTGAGCTGTGCGCTTTGATCCGCCTGCTCTGATGGGGTTTCAAACCCTTACAAACGCTGCTGGAGATCCTGAGGGCAACACTTGTTTCTGCCGCCGTTCTTGATCTCTCTAATTTCCACCTACTGACAACATCAGCCAGCGCAGGGTTAGGGCGAGCCTTCCTCAGCCTCACTGACTGCAAATGGATCACAAACCGATGACAGACTCGACAATTCACAAAAGACATCCAGCAGGACACTGAATGCACGTGTACCCGGGACAACTGGCAGAGATGAGAGGTAGGAGCGCCATCGGTGTTCAGGGTGAACGAACGTTTGTTTGTAAACATGTGTTTGTACATAAATGTGCGCATGATGAAATGGGTTCCGGACATTTGGCAGAACTGTTTATCAAAATAAAATAATTTAAAAAACACATTCCTATCCATGTTAATTAAGCAAAGCATTATAGAGACTACAGTTTTATTAGTGCGATTTGATGGTGGCATTTAAAGTGGTGAATGCAGTGGATGATGTAGGCATGTCATGATTAACTTGTCTGTATTTGCTTTGAGAACAAACAAACAAACAAACAAAAACATTAAAAAAAGAGATTTTTTGTTCTGCTGACCTAATTCCATAGCTGATCATAATGCTTCACTAAGCTGGTGGTTTTGTGTGAGGGCTTTATATAAGTTTATTATTCGCATGACAATTCATGTGTAATTGAAACATATTGTTTCATATACATACACATACATTTCAAAGTGCTGTGGACAAACGAGAATAACTAAACAACATCAAACTAAATTTCAGCTCAGCCCTGTTACGATGCTTGATGCTCAAGATAATACTGTATCACAAAAGCTATTTAAATGTATAAATCATATCACACAGGAGTCCAGTGTAAACAAAATTATCATTACAGAAGATGGACTTGCAGGGGTATCAAACTGTTACTAAAGGGACCAAAATTAAAACCTTGGTTCAAGCCATGGGTCAGTTTCAGTTAATACATTAAGTCAAGTCAAATACTCAACATCTTTTCTAGGTTGCAGGTTTATCAACAAGAGTTTAACTGGTCCCATTTGACATTCTCTGTTGCTCTTCCACATCAAAATAAAATTAACTGAAACATCAAAGCTTTATTCTAGCTTTAAAGTTAGCCAATTCTCATGAGAAGTCTGCACTAAATGAAGTTAGCTAAGTATTTTAGGCAAAATGAGAAGAAATAAAACCATTTTACATTTAAAATACATGTGCCCTCTTAGAGAGCCATGTAAGATGTTAACAGAGGCCAGATTTGGCCCGTGAGCCTTGAGTTTGACACGTGTAAAATCAATAACCACATTTTAAATAGTAGGTTTTCAACTGGGTCAGGTCGTCAAAGAAGATTGAGCAGATAATCTTTGGATACTGAAATAGTTGTGAAAAAATGATCCTATAAATAAATTTAATAATGTTTATACTGGGCAGAGGTGTATGCAATAAACTACTTGTGCTAGTGATATAGTTTATTTTAAAACAAAATAAAAACTTGCATGAACATGAGTCTTTAATTGGTTTCAGAAACAACAATACATCTGTCATCTATTTATTTATTTATTTATTTATTTAGACCATTTCATCAAAGCATTTTTAACAAACTTTGACATCTTCTGATATTAGTCATTTTATCCCCCAAAATATCCAAGCTGACCACTATGGTTGGGGTGTAAGGAAGAAAACGTCCAGTTCAAAATTACAGATTAAAAGAACCTTATAAAGACACACTGTATTTGTTTGATACACGACACTATTGTTAAATTTTATATTCCAAATGCATTTTGTGCAAGCTGAATTAATTAAGCTGGTGCACACTGGTTTATAATGTGTGACCTAAAACATTTATCTGTGATGAGTCAAAACTGTTTAATGGGGAAATTCAAATAGACTATTCTAGCAGTAAATTGGTCATTTCCAGTTTTTGGGAGAAAAAAATACTCAAAACATTATATAAAGCTTATAATAGAATTAGATAAAAACAAAAAAATCCTGTATTTTCATAAGAACATACACAGTACAACCATTATTTCTATTCAATATCTATTATTCCACTTTTGAGCTTGTTACACACACAAGCTTGGGTCAGAGCTACATTTCATTGAGCCTCGAGCTAGTCAAGCCAATACTATAAATACAGTGTAGTGCTCTAGAAGGAATGGACACGTGAAGGTATCTCAAAGGGAATCAGACACCCAGTATGTGCTGTGTATGGATTTGTGTGTGGGTGTTGAGTTATGGAGCTTTGGTGAAGTCACCAAGGGTCACTGTATAGGAGGCTATGCTATTTGTCAGAAGTGGGGGTGTATGTTAGTTAAACATTTTCTTTTGAGCAAACTGGACACACAAAATATATTATCACATGAGATATAGAGTAAAGTAAAGATGGTGCATGTATTCAGGAGTTGATCTGCCGTGATGATAATGGGCATGAAGGCTTGTGGTTGCTGTGTGCAGTTATGTAACAGTAGTTCGGGTCATTGCTCAAAGCAGTCAAAATGTGATTCAACTGTTAAAACTTTTTTTTTATGCAGTACTACAGATCACTCTTACATGCTCACTGCAATCGTTTGTCTGTGTCTCCACAGTGATTCTGGTGTGTGCCCTCCTCTGCCCTCTGTCTTTGTCCCATGCCTGTCCAAAAGAGTGCAGCTGCAACAGCAACACCAAAGTAGTAGACTGTCGAGGTCGAGGTCTATACGATATTCCTCGACGACTCAGTTCAGACACCCAAGAACTGTATCTACAAGACAATCGTATCAGGGGGCTGGGATCAATGGCTTTTAGGGAAATACCCCTGGTTCGCATCCTTGATTTATCTAATAACTCTATAACGTCTCTTTCACCAACGGCTCTCCTTGGTCTGAGGACTCTACAGCGCCTCAGTCTGGCCTACAACAACTTGAGAGAACTTGACAAGCGACTGCTTGGACCAATACACTCGCTTTCTCACCTTGACCTCTCACACAACAGGTTAATCTTTGACACGTGAAAATGTTACCTTTTTTTCTGAAGCTTGTGAGCATTTACATATGATATGAATTCAATGTCATGAGGCTAATTAAATCTCATCTAATTTGTCCTGCATGTCAGTTTATGGGGTTTACCTGGAGCCATGGGGGACAGTTTGCAGAACCTCAGCTATCTAGGGCTTGCAAACAACAGGCTAACAAGACTGGACCGCTCACTGCTGGAGGCCTTGACCCACCTAGACAGCCTCACACTCCGAGGAAACCCCTGGAGATGCGACTGCCAACTCATAAGCCTCAAACTCTGGCTGGAGACCTACCTCTTTAAAGGTTAGACCACCACAAGCTTTGGCCAGTCAATTCTTATAAGTAGCCTCATGTAAAACTCACTGTTATATCATGGCAACATATATATATATATATTTTTTTTGCCTCTTGCTCACATTGGATAGTTGCAGGAGAAAAACAAATCATGCAACATAAATCAGGGTCTCAGCTGCCAATTTCCCCCCATGTGGTTTGCACTTTAACCACTCAGCCATTATGTTTTATACTGCTAGGCTTGGTTTAACTCGACATTCTAAAACTAGTAAGCTAAAAATGGTACAGCTAAATTAATGCAACAATGTCACTTTTCTTCCCCCCTTTTTTATAATAACAATTTGATCTAAATAAATTATGTATTCATCATTACAGAAAATAACACTATAGTGTTAAGTTTGAATTGAAGTTTTGCTGATTAAAGACAATATAAGTGTGTGTTTCTTACATTAATTAGTGTGCAGCTGCTAACATAAACAATTTGGTAACAATCATTACATTTACTGTTTAACTATCAATGCGACTGGTCAGTGAGAGGCTATTTTAGAAATATTTCATACTTGCTTTCACTTAAACATACAATTTGTCAAACATAATATCAAGTTTTCTCACTTATGTTATGCAACTATTATTATGAACATACATTGGCATCCTGCTTTGCCCTCAGTGTCAGAACTTCAGCATCATTCAAGTTATTGTGTAAGAAAATTTGACATTGCAAATGTGACATATTAAAGTTATACGTCATAGACCAAGACTGAATATGTGAAAGCAAGAATGCTTTGTTTCTCATTTCATTTTATATCTTTTTTAATTGATTATTAGCTGTATATTGACAAATATGGTACAAAACCATACATAACAATCAAATTTTCACAGATTTTAACCCAAAAACAAATCCCTTGACCGTAGATAAACCCACATATATCTAAAGTAAAATAAATAATATTTGCTCATAGTAAAAGTAATAATAAAAACAATTAATAAAATTAATAAATACAATTAATCACAATTGTGTAATGCTATTTTAGATAGGCCAAACAATAAATAAATAAATAAATAAATAAAAAAGGGGGAGGGGAAGCTACTCAGAGACAACAGTAGAAGAGTTCTCATAAACAGTTAAGAAGGGGCACCAAACTTTATAAAATCTATTTTCAGAACCTCGGAAAGTAAATGTTGTCTTTTCTAAGTCCATACAAAACATAATATCTCTGATCCAGTGTGAATGTAAAGGGGGAGCTGGATCTTTCCACCTTAATAAAATAAGAATGCTTTGTTTCTCAAATGGTCTCTTCAAAACTCTGCTGTATATTTTTGATATCTTTGCAACTAGTTTTAACAACGCGCTGTAGGATAAGGAGCCAAAGTACATCATTGTCTGTGCAAGAGCAAGCACAGCAGGCCCTGAATAACATAACCAAACAGTGAAGGCTGGGCTTTCACAGACTTCCATGGCCCGCCTACTGGTCCATGTTGCGCACACGTTACTCCTGTCTTCCAGCATGAAAATTATAATCACTGCAAAACAAAACAATGGAGGTGGATCCCAGGATCTGTGTTTAATTGAAAGCTAGTGGTTAATCAAGCAGGGAAAAAGCAAGTGCATGAGAACGAGCCTGACATGAACAGGAGAACTAGAGATTTGCAGGAAACGCAGAGAGAAACTGGTCAAGTTCACAGCACATTTGTGTTTTTCTGAAGACCGTTAATTTGTTTCTAGCGATCCAGCTGAGACCCTATTCGAGTTTTTAATCATATTGCGTAACACTATAATCATATGGCTAACACATGCTAATTCTGCTTCCTAATACTGATTGAAGGAAAGTAATAAGCTGGTTTAGGCTCAGCTACAGTGATTATAACTCACTCTGGTCAGCTGCTATGAAGAAACTGGCACACATGTTCATATCAAATATATATTCTAAGGATATTTGTTTTTATGTTTGTTTTGATTATTTCTGTCTCTCTAACTATGATATCAAGGTGGAGTGGTGGATGAAGTGCTTTGCACTCAGCCAGAAGAAATGAAGGATAAAGACTTGCAAAAAATTCCCTATCAGCTCTTCCATGTCTGTATGACGACAAGCTATCATTACCTGTTTGCCAACATACATCACCTGGAGTCTGAGAGGCTACTGCGAGGCCACACCCATGGCAACCATGCTCATCCTTCCAGCCACTCTTTCCACGTCCCCTTGGCGATTGGGGAGGGTTTAGGTGGGGGAGGAGGAGGCAGTATGACAGAGTGTGAACCTAAGCAGAAGCAACGGCCTGTCAACTTGCGCCATGCTATTGCCACTGTGATCATCACCGGTGTGGTGTGTGGGATTGTGTGTCTGATGATGCTGGCTGCTGCGGTGTACGGCTGCGCCTATGCTGCTATCATGGCCAAATATCAGCGGGAGTTGAAAAAAAACGAGGAGCTGGCTGCAGCACAGCGGGCAGATCATGCCACAGCTGACGAGAAGGAACCACTGGAGAATGCTATCGCCTGAGAGACGAGAACATTTTGTCTGGTTTCAGAACCTGAGCCTTCACCCCTTTAACCTAACAGTCTCTGCTGCCACATGTGGGCTTGTACCTGTATGTTTGTGGGGAGGAAAAGTAAAGATTATTTATTTTTGCATAAGGTTATCTCATGTGTGTGACCTGGGTAGCTAAATTTTTACAGATATTTGACTATGCACTGAAAAAAAAAGAGTTTATTTCACTGTAGGCATGTTTAGAAGGCAGGGTAAAGAATTCAAACATATACATTGTGTTTTATCAGAGAAATGCAAATCACAGAATATTATATTTATAATTGTAAATTTGTACTTATTTGTATTGTAAAACTCTGGAATTGATTATGCTTAATTTAAATTTGGGCTGTCTTTTTTTGTTGTTTGTGAACATTCAGCCTGTTTTTGACTCCTAGTTGTGAATATTAGGCAGCTGTTGTCAGTTATATACTCATTGGTTTGTACCAGTGAAGTGTGTTTCAAATCAATACAGGTTGTTTTATTTGTGCTGGTATATATGTGTGTGTGTGTGTGGGTGTGTGTAAGAAGGTGTGTGTACGTGTGCACGTCTGTATCAGGAGATGTATTATGTGCACAAATTACAGAGATGTCTAAGCATCTGTGCCTAATAATGCTAAATTATTTTGTGACAAAAATGTGTTTCTAAATGAATTTTTTTTTCTGTAAAATGAGGCAAAAACGCAACATTTGTTGAAGCAATAATGAACCATCTAAAAATGAAGCAAATGAAACTACAAACCTGCACTCAGTCTTTTTGTTGTTGTTGCTCTTTTGTTTGTGTAACAAAATGCTGAGCCAAATTTATGATACTGCTGCACAAACACACATTTAATTTTTGAAGATTGAAATTAGTTTTGCAAAAATAATATTTTAAATAAATTAAAAATATATATTTTCCTTGAGGTTTTTGCAATAAACTACTTGTGCTAGTAACATGATTTATTTCCAAACAAACTTATTCTAGGTAAAACCGTGCACGTCTATGAGCCCTAATTTGGTTTCAGCAAACTCAAAATGAATCCATTTGGTCTTTGCATCAAAGCGTCTATAACAAATTTTGAAATCTGCTTATAATAGAAACATTTCATCTATTTTTTATTTTTTTTTTTATCATGTAGAGGACTCTTGTTGGGGTGTTAAGAGAGATTGTAAAAAGCAAACTGGGTTTTGACCCACTTTAGTATCACAGATTTAAAAACAATGTTTCTGCTTCCCAGGTGACAGTATTGCTATAAATTCCAAATACAAATTGTGTGAGCTGAATTATTAAGCGCAAGTTAAAATGTTTTCTTTTGATGAGATTCAGAGCTGTTTTATGTGAAAATATAATTTGACAACAATCCTAGCAGCTAATTGAACATTTGCATCCTGTTTGGGTGACAAAACACTGGGCCCTAATTATCATCTTGCAGCACAAAGACAAATTTACTCACAGATGTTTTTCTTTTTTTCGTTTTTAGTAATGCTTGTGACATAACACTAGCTAAATCCTGGTAGTAATTCTCAACAAATGTGTACACAAAAAAAAAAAAAAATACATACAAACATACATGCATACATACATACATACATACATACATACATACATACATACATACATACACACTAGTATATATAAATCATTGTACATGATTAAAAAATAAACAAGGGCCCTCAAAAATAGCAATTACTGTAACTGTACAAGAAGTTTTGTTGACCAAAAAAAAGTTGCTGGTATGCATTTTATTTGGAAAATATACATAAATCTGGGCCACATGTATTTGATATTGTAATGTTTTACACAAACATGCTTTTACTGTACATGGTAATGGATACAGTATTCTCTATTTATATACATTACCTTGATGAAATACATTTAGAAGACACTTTTATTTAAATACCAATAATTCCTATTGATTGCAATTTGCAGTTGATAAATAATTTATATAATTTCATTTTAAAGTCACATTTTTAAGAGTGCAGTACTGACCTGATTTTTTTATTTTTATTTTAGTTTATCAGTGGATTAAAGTTAAATATTGTTTTAATTGAGTATGAACTGACATAGTGGCAAAACAATCAGGGTTCTGGTTTATTGCACCCCGTCATAGATTTAAGAGAGAGAATTAATGGGAATACTCTCCATCTGTCCATCTGTCCCTCTGTTAAAAATAATGAGAGGCACATATTTCCATTTGGTGTGTGGTTGCATCTAGGTGTAAGAAAGGTTTCAAAAATTATGTATATTAATAATAACAACAATAATAATAATAACTATATATATATAAGTATGAATGTATGTATGTATGTCTGTATGTATGTATGTATGTATGAATGCATGTATATATGTATGTACATATGGGTCACTCCAATGATTTGATGAAACAATAATGCTTTCTCTCTATTTATTATTATTTTTTTTGTGCTGAATGATAGTTTCCTCAAATGATTTGATCAAAAATAGGCAATGTGTTGTCTTCCACAATTACACCGCCCAAGGTGGCTGCTGGAGCCGCTCTGTTACTTTCATTCAAAGATTCTGCATTTTGATACTTTAATTCCTCTTTTTCTGGATGTAAACAACATTTGTGTATAATTGTTTCCTCTGGTATCAGATGCTTTGCAGCTGGAAGGATTTTTACTGAAACTTTTTTTTAGTTTTGGACATTTGTTAGGCTGTGTAACCATGGCAACAAGGCATTTTTCTACAACAAACAGCATCTGATTAACATCTCAAAAGCTCATATAATATCTCAGCTACAGTCCCAAATCTCACGAGTCAAAAAGGATGTTCATGGATGCATTCTCATCTACCTGCCAGCTGTGCTTGAGTGCCTGACCACTGAGACCCTGGAACTAGCAGGAAACATGGCTCATGACAGCAGAAGGACCGGATCGTCCCTCTGCACCTACAGCTGGCTGTTCGCAGTGACGAGGAGCTCGGCAGACTGCTGGAGGAGTGGCCATCACTCTGAGAGGAGTTCTGCCAGGCATTCAGGTGGTCCTGCAGCCTGGGGAACCAAGAGGCCAGCCGAGTCTGGGTGGACGGATCATCTGCAGCCAGTTTCTTAGGATCCACTGTGGGATGAATCTTTACAAGCGATCCTTCCTACCTACAGCCATCAGTATATATAACATCTCTTAATGAAACGAGGATAACGAGTAAAATCAACAAATAATTTCCCTTTGGGATTAATAAAGTATTTTTGAATTGAATTGAATTCTACTGCAGGGCTGCATCTACCATAGTAAATGGTAAATAAATGGACTGTACTAAATATGGCTGTATAGCACCTTTCTATCTTTCTAACTCAAAGTGCTTTACACTCAAATTTGTGCCCTCATTTATCCTTTCATACATCACTCTATTAGGTATCTACAAAGCTAATCTGAATCTGTAGAGACCTAGCAGTAAACCTGCTTTAATTCACATTCATACACCGATGGAATACACATCATAGGCAATGAAGGGTTTAGTGTCTTGCCCAGAAACACTTCAGCATGTGGCTGCTGGTGGAATCGAACCCCCAACTCTCCCATTGGAGGACAACAGCTCTAACCACTTAGCCACAGCTTCCACAGTAATAGAAAAGTAGTCATAAGAAAGTCCTAGTCAGTTTTCATAAGAAAGGTCACTATCAAAATCACTATTAAAATTCAAGATGGCCACCACCATACGGTATATTGTCCTCATCATTGAGCAAAGAGGGAGAATTGGAAATGCCCTCTGTCCATCTGTCTGTGCATGTTGTGAGCATGATAGCTTGAAAAATAAGTTCATTTGACCTTTATTTATACAGGTTAATCCCATTGAGTCTCAGGGACTCATTTGTTAGGAACTTACTTCGAGTCTGGTGTGGATGCATCTACGCATAAGAAGAGTCACTATCTAAAACTGTGTGCCCCATCAAAATCCAAGGTGGCCACCGTCATAAATGTAGAAACCAGCCACCCCCACCCCCACCCCCTCATTTGAGGGAACTATGCTATGCTTTCTAGTCATCAAAGTTCGTGCTCAATAATCCAGGTAAATAAATCCAGCAGTTGGATTTGTTGAACTTGTTGGATTTCTTTACCTGGTCTGCTGAGCATGAACGTTTATGTCTTGAACCACGTTAGCTGTGGTTGCCTGCAGTGGACTGGGGAGAGGACAGCTCTCAGAAACCACCTTACCACCAGCAAACTGGCTGGTCCACTGTAAGAGTGTACTGCTTGGTGGGGAAAACAGTTTATATGTGACTTCTCAGATTGATGAAGCTCTTCAGGAGGGCAAAATGTCTCTGAACAAATAAAGAAACTGTCCAGCTGACCTGACTGAACATTGTTGGCTATGCTTTCTAGTTTTTACATTGCTTAAAAGTATAGTTTCCTTAAACGATTGGGGTGGCTTGTGGGGTGGTAAAAGATCAAGCTATGATGGCCAAGGCCACCGTTGGCCACCCCCTGACTCCGCCATTGCGCCTGATGATACATAATTATTCCCTTCGCTTCCGTTCCTCTGCCTCAGAGAAGCAAAAATAAAAAATAAAAATCTTTTCTCACTTCTTATACACAGTGTAACTCCTATCCACTTGAATGTCTTGCACTAAAATCATTAAAGTTTATTTGTATTAGCTGTTCAATTCCAGTCCAGGAAAACACTCAGCTCAAAAGCTACAAATATTCACTATTCAAATCCTTCAGTGATGGGAGACATCGGCGTAGCACGTGGTAACAAAATTTCATATTACTCAGTGTACGTTGGAGGAACATATAGGGCACAGATGCCTTTGGTCTTCATGCCTGACCTAACTTCTATGTTTGTGTGTGTGTGTGTGTGTGTGTGTGTGTGTGTGTGTGTGTGTGTGTGTGTGTGTGTGTGTGTGTGTGTGTGTGTGTTTTACAGCAGCAGTCTAACTGCACGTGGCTTGGGATGTGACCACAATTTCTGACACACACGAACTGACATGCTGGCACACACAGGCGATGTACGTACATGCAGAACAACATTGCAACTTCAGTGATGTCTGCAGGGCCAGTGGTGTATGATGTCATCAGCCTGTCCTGTTTAGTTAGCGTGTTGGCGGATTCACAAATCTACAGCTCAGTGGAACGCAGGGCAGTGAAAACTGGCCCTAACCGGCCTACGCTGAATTTGCATTCTAGCCTACATCTCTCCTTCCTTTGGACACTCTTATATAAAATCATCCTTGAAAACATAAATGATAAGAGTGATCATCCTTACTGTATGCCAGCACCCACTCTAACAATAGTGTGCTCCAAAATCCTTCTTAATGAGTGTTCCTTTGTTTTGCATCGCAGGATTTAAGAAAATTCTATCATGTGGAAAGATTAATGACAAAACAAACAGGGTCAAATTAAACTGTGGTCTGCTTTGTACTCTGCTACAATATGATGCATATTCTTACAGACTATGAGTGTGTGTGTGTGTGTGTGTGTGGGGGGGGGGGGTGCAGCATTACAGAGACTCTCCCAGCATTGTCTTTCTGCTCCGGTGGTTTCCCCTAGGCAAAGATTACCCACAATGCACTGCATTCATGTCAAAATGCCCAAGCACCATGAAACTTTTTTCTTTCTTGTCTTTTAACTCATTATTTTGCTTTTTCACTGCGTTAACATTATTCTGTGATTCTGCTGTGATTATAACTTGTTCTAGGCTGACAGCTCAGTGAACACACAGTGTTTAGCCTATATGTGAAAAGCTTTTTAAACATCCAGTACAGTTTAGCAAGAATCATCATTCCAAAAACCGAATTACTGTACTAACTTATCATTGCACTAATAAAAATAGGAAAAGCCATAATTTCTAAAAAGTATCATAAAGTAAAAACTTACATGAAGTTAAATTGCACTTACTCGGTGTTTCAGCGTTTGCTTATTCCTACAGTAAATGTATAATTATTCTAAACATCAGTAAATATTTAAACTTTTGGAAGCAAAACGATAATTGTTGCTGGACACAGGTCAAAAAACTCATCGAAAACAAAAATGAGTCCTTTTATAATTAAATGAGTATCATCTTAACTTTACTTAAGTATTCTTAAGCTTTTGTAGCGGGGTATGTAATGCTTTAAACAGTATTAAACTGTGTGTTCACAGTGCAAGCACCACTGGCATGTGTTAACTACAGCGTGTTAACTGCACTCATTTTACAGATGTAGAATTGTGGGGGTTTTGGATTCACCTACCATATTTTTTGCCTTATAAGTCACAATATTTTGCATAATTTGCATATCCTGCGATTTATAGGCTGAAGCAATATATTCATGATTTTTTTCCCCATATTTATAAACCAATTTTTGTCTAAGACGCAACCTTTTTCATTCATTCTGACTTTAAAAAATTGAACACTACCATCTTTCAGCCACTAGATGCCATCAGAGTAGTAAGGCATGCTGTTGTATCATGCAATTGATAAAAGTGGCTATAATGACAAATTAAAAAAGTTCAAGACAAAAACTTCTGGACTTTATTTATTATACTTTATACTTTATTGTTTTTGTCTTGAATTTTTTTTATTTATTTTCAATTTCCTGGATTACTGAGAATCTTCACCAGCTGTTAATGACACAATCAGCTTGCCAAAGCATGCCACCTTCGTTCTGCTCGTTACTTGGAGCAACCGTCAAATCAGCTTCATTTCGCTGCACTGCCCTGGCAAAATGCAGCTAATTTGACCATTGAAGTGCCTTTATTAAGTAAAAGTTCAACTAAGACACACCTTTGCTATAATATCGAGCAAACAAATAATTGTTATAGGTGGTTGTTTTGCTAAATTTTGAAGTAATGCGCAGTGTTCCTCCTTCCTGATTTCCTCGCAGTCTGTGCTCTCCCGGGAGCACCGAGGCAGCGAATACTTTTGAAATACAGCTGATTTGACAGTTAAAGTCCTTTTATTAAACAAACGTTAGACTGAGACACACCTTTACTATAAAGTCGAGAAAACAAATAATTGTTTTTAGATGCTTAACTTGTTAAATTTCGAAGAAATTAACAGTGGCTCGTCCCTCTACGCGTGCTCTTTTTTGTGAATTGGGTTTTGAAATGCCAAAGTGCATTTATTAAGGAAAAGTTAGACCGAGACACACCTTTACTATAATTTCGAGCAAACAAACAATTGTTTTTAAGTGTTAATCTTGTTAAATTCCTGTTAAAGTCCTCCCGTGCACACTACCCCAGCTGCCACTTGGCAGCCAATCAATTTTTGGCACAACACCGGCCCACGTTTCTGGGTCGTCAGCGGTGACATGCAACAAACGCGACGCGTCAGCGTGACGCATAATAAATGCAACGTATATGGCGAAGCAACATATTTATGGATTTTTTTTTTCACTTTATTAGACATACAGTATTTGGACTGATGCGACTTATAGGGCGTAGCAACATTTAGAGCGGAAAAATACGGTGCATCAGAAGACGCAGGGCACAGAAGTTCATCTGGACCAATCAATGCCTTTAAGCTGCACAGAGACCAATGTGCAGATAGTGTTTAAAACTATGTATTTAAGGACACATACTTTTAGAAAAAAATGCTTCTGCTGCTTGGTGTGCCTTTGCAGCAGCAAATATACAATTACAAAAGCTGCACTATTAGAGCATGTGGGCAGCAAGTGTTTCAGCTTAAAGAAGAGAAATACGTAGGGGGTGGACAACTGAAGAGCAGGAATATAAAGCATAGCCCTGTGAGGAAGAGAACACAGCAAGCTCTGACAGTGTGGAGAAGTGTTCAGCATGAAAGATGGAGAGAAAGAGTCACTTGAAGTCCTGCTTACCTGCAGCTATAGGGGATTTCCTCTCATCCAGAAGCTGAATGGCAGTACTTGCCAACACAACACTTTTGTTTTCTGATCCTAAAAACACCCCACACATGTAGAAGGATAAAACAGAACCAACACAAGCACACATACACATAGAGGGGTTAAAACCACAGAAAAAAAGTTCTTATTCTAGTTTTGAATTAAACAAACAAACAAACGAAAAAAAAAATGATTTGAGCAAAGAACTACTGCACATAAAATCCAAAGAGTACTATTTCATAGCTAAAGCGACCAATGTTCTTAGAGGAAGAGTGCATCAAACGCAAGCCAGACAAGTAAATAAGAGGCTTTCAGATCACTTGTATTAGCTGGCACTAATGGAAAGCCTGCGGCTGAGCACAGATGAGAACAAAGTCTTCCTTCGGAGGGCAGAGCATTTCATAGAGACACCGTTAAAAACTAAATCTATGTGAGATGCTTGTGGAAGTGCAACCTTTCACTACTGTGTGTTTTGGGTTTGTGGCTGAGGTAAAAGGTGAGTTTCTTCTTATCATATTTCAAAATCCTATTTCAGTCCTTAGCAACAATCTCATTTACATATGTGCACAACACATTTAACAGAAGAAAAACAGATATATACACAGCCACAGATGATTTAATGAAGATAGCAGAAAAAAAAAAAAAAAACACATGTTTGTTTTTTAACTATGTTACATTTTACAATAAGATGTACAGTATATGAGAAGATGTGACATTTAATGCCTTACAATGCAATATATTTATTGTATTTGGAAAACTTGTTTTGTACAGACTATTGTCTAAACAGCTGCCATTAAAAATATTTATATATGTATATAAAAAGTTTAGTAAGACTATCTTCCACAAAAGAAACATAATTCACTATTATGAAACATTGCACAATTCTCATGTTAAAAGTGGGAATAAATACACTGCACATGAAAAAATATCTAAAACCAAAGAAAAGTATAGCGCAACCTGCACAACAGTACTAAAATAGTTTCAGCTCAACTTGTTAAGCCTTTGTAGATAATTGTAATTAATTGAAGTTAGATAAATTTAATTAGTACAATGTGTATTTGTTACTTAATGCAACAAATACAATTTAAATAGTTTTGCCAGTCTACATCCCTGTCTTAGAATTACTCTAACAAACAAACAGCTGACCTGTGTTGAAAGGCAGAGAGTAGATGAAGGTTCCTGGAACTTGTTCGGCTGCTCTCTTGTACCACAGAGGAAAGTGATCAGCATTGAACACCCCCTCTTTGTCTTCAGCTGTTAGAAAGTCTCTTGGGGCAGACAGGAGACAACGATGAAACGATGCACACATAAAACAGTTAAACTGAGCTGAAGAACAGAAATAATCTGCAACATTAGACACATACTTCAGCCGTTGTGTACACATCCATGTATTCAGCTTACTTACTGGTTCGTAAGCTCATCAGGCAACACAAACAGATTAATTCTGGACAGTCCAGTTCTTGTGCCCAGGTAGGCTATCTCCACACCTTTATCAGAATTCCTGTTTAATGTGACAAACATTAGGTGACATCCCGTTGAAGACAACTCCCCAAGCAAAATAAAGAAAACCAACTATCGCAAAATGTTTAGGGTGGCAATAATTTACTAAACGATTATCTAACAATTGAGTGGAGTGGGTGACATACTCAGACTTATTGAGCACCAGACTGGTCCAGTAGGCTTCCAGTGGAGCGGTCACCACTGCGTCAAAGAGCACCTCCTGAATCAGCTCTTTGTCACCTTCACATTTGAACATAAATTAGTGTTAATGACTCACAACTAAAAGCATGAGCCAAAACCCCTCAAAGCAAAAGTACTCAACTTTAGAAGAGTAAACTTACACTGCAGATGAGGCTCGTGTCCGCTGAGGTAAATTTTGATTGCTTCCATTTGAGAGAGAAAACGATGCTCGGGATGCTCGTCTGTGTTGCAATATGTCCTTTACAATGACAAAAGTTATAGTTAGCTGTGGTTAAGTTTCTTTTCAAACTTATTCCTCAGTGTGAACTATTTGCCTAAAATTGATATTACTATTCAGCACAGCTCATAAAATCAGTTTAGTGCATTTTTTTTAGGCGGCATCTCACTAAGCTGCAACTGTTAGAGACTGGTTGATGAGCAATATTCATAAAGGAGTCTTCAACATGTCTCACATTATTTGCTGTGATTCTAAAATCCTTTGTATGAGTTGCGTCGGTTGCTCAGTTCAATTGTGAATATCTTCAAAAAAAATTGTGTGAGATTTTTATTCATTTATTTAATTGTATTTATTTCATGCTCATAGAGGTGTTGCAGGGGGCATGGAACTATTAGAAACCCTTCTTAGTTCAGTTTCATGAATTTCAGAGCACTGGAGCTGTATGTCCAGGTCTGAAAGCTACGCTGATAATGATTAATTAATAAAACGATGGTTCATATCTGGTGTTGTTCATTTCAGAAGTGTGCTCCAGTCGACTAAATCATAAACATGGAAGTGGCTGCCAAGGTGGACTGAGATGAACAACGTAATGTGCACGTCCTAGAACACTGTTTTGCAAGCCATGCTCTCAAATGTAGCCTGTGATTTTACAAAATTGGCTCCTCAGAACAAAGACAGACGGTTTGCTGGTCACTTGGTACCAAAATCTGAAAAGTCATTAAAGACTGCAAGGAAACTGTCATTAATTATCTCACAAACTTCCTCAAACTTTTAATTTGCCAACTAGTCTCTAGTTACAGCTCAGTGCAATACTGCCCTTAGAATGCACACCTCTAATACCATAAAACATTCAGTAAAACTAAGGGGTTCAAGGTGTTTTATTTTATTTATTTGCAAGCATTGTTTGAAGAACATGCATTGTAATTTATTAGAATGTTGCTTGCCAACACAGGTCATCACAACTTGTGGTATATAAAATTATTTTTATAAATTGACTTTACATTCTGCATTTAGTCCTGAAAGTGTATTTAAATTTAGCATGATCATTATACTGTTACCATTCGTCTGCCAGTGCTACATCAGGATGCTCCAGGTCATGAAGTCCTGTAACAAAAAGGTATCTAAATGTCTCAAAACAAATAAAAGTCTTTATTATTAAATCAGGACAGAGGCAGCCATTCTAATGCAGACTAGCGTAAACACACAGGGGTTGAAAAATGTGTTTTTTGAATGGATGTGACAGGTCTGGTTAGATCAGGAGGAGCCAAGTCATGCTCAGAAAGCTCTACATGATGGACGTGTTTAAAGAAACACACAGACAGAGAAGGACACAAACACAAACGCCGCCACATGAATATTAACACCCATGAGGCTGAGCACTAAAAGAAGCATATTAACTCTCAGAGTCACAGACAGACACTTCAAGACTGAAGTTGTTTTAAAAATTAAACTAATGTTTCAGAGAAATGTCATACATTTTGTTAAAAAAAAAAATCAGGCAAGCATGGCGTCTTCAGTTTTTGTAAGCTTTTATAAAAAAATTCAGATCAGTGGCGTCTACAGAATTGTTTTTTTAATGAAGTGGTCATGTAGGGCTACTGAACATCCTGGGGGGCACATCAAAACCAAAAACCATCAAAGAATTTCAGAATTTTCATTAAGCTGCTTTTGTAAAATAGTGAAACATTTGGCAACATGAGAGTTAAGGAGTTCTAACTGACCTGTTTCTTATTTTACACCCAATGATACTGATTATGTGACATGTAGATGAGGATTAAAAACATTTAGAGTTCCACAACAGTCTAGTTTTAATATATTTTGTGACTTTATATACACCAATGCCATATACAGGTTTTACAGTTGTTGTTTTTTTTTTTTTACTTTTCCCAAAAATAGTCAAATGCACATCTTTAATTTAAAATGGTACATCGAAGAAAACAAAGTAGAAAGACACTTTCTAAAGTTTAAAGCCACCACTTCTTCTAATTATTTAAATACTTTTTTATAAAACTTTTTTAAAGCGTGTCCTCTCCTAAATTTACATTTTAAAAATAATACATATAACCTCCTGAGACCCTGCATCATAATGTTGCAGATATTGGTTTTAGTTTTTAGACTAGTTGTCCTTATTCAAAAGAAAATATTGTAGGTTTTATTTTTTAATGTAATAATGAATTTAATGAATTTAAATGACATATATATTTCATATTTGTAACTAAGTAAGTAAGTAAACTTTATTTACATAGCACTTATCATAGATACAATCACAAAGTGCTGTACAAAATACAAAATAAAAGCTTAAAATAAAACAAAATAATAATAATAACATCTGATTAATAAAAACAATAAAAACAGCTGATAAAAACAAGAACAGCTGAAAAAAAACACTAAATAAAACATTTAACTAAAAGCTTGTCTGAATAAAAGTGTCTTAAGCTGCGTTTTAAAGGAATCAACAGAGAC
>JARVGS010000127.1:18588273-18601654 GCA_031762315.1 Hypsolebias antenori
GACTTAAGTTCAATTCGAGTTAAGTTCAGCCCGTAGGAACGGAACTCGAACGTAAGTCGAGGACTACCTGTATAATATTTACAACATCCTAAAGAGAAAATAGTAAACAAGAACATGGTAGAATTTTAACTGTGCAAGCAGGATGAATTTGTATGAATAAGTATTTTATGGTAGTAATATAAGCTAAAATGCATGTTATACATATTGCACATATCTATCATAACATTTCTAAGCACAGTATAACCATTACAAAAATGTAGACTACACGACTGCATTGTCGGTAGCAAGTCAGACCCCTTTAGGGTGGAAGTTAGACTCTGCTAGTGCTGCCCATCATCACATATTCTGTTTATAACTTGTATGGACAGAATTTCACGGTGCAACCAGGAGGCAGAGAGATTCCAGTTCGGTGACCTCAGGATTCCATCTTTGCTCTTTGCAGATGATGTGGTCCTGTTGGCGTCATTGTGCCATGATCTCCAGCTTTCACTGGAGCTGTTTGCAGCCGATTGTGAAACTGATTGTGAAACTGATGGGATGAGGATCAGCACCTCCAAATGTGAAGCCATGGTCATCAGTCACAAAAGGTTGAATTCCTTGTTTCAGGTTGAAGGTGAGGTTCTGCCTCAAGTGGAGGAGTTCAAGTATCTCAGGATTTCGTTCACGAGTGAGGAAAGAATGGAGTGTGAGATTGACAGATGGATTTGTGCAACGTCTGCAGTATTGCAGTCTCTGTGCCAGAAGAGGGAAGAAGAAGAAGAGAGAGCTGAGCTGTAAGGCAAAGCTCTCTGTTTACTGGTCGGTATACCTTCCTACCCTCACCTATGATCACGAACTCTGGGTATAGTGACAAAAAGAATGAGATTGCGGATACAAGTATTTGAAATTAGTTGCCTCCACAGGGTAGGTAGACCTTCCTTTAGAGATAGCGTGAGTAGTTTGGTTATATGGGAGAGACTTGGCGTAGAACCTGCTCCTCCACATCGAAAGGAGCCAGTTGAGGTGGTTCAGGCATCTGGTAAGGATGCTTGCATGTCAAACAGGGAGGAGACCCCAGGGAAGACCCAGGACACCCTGGAAAGACTATGACTCTCAGTTGGCCTTGGAACGCCTTGTGGTTCTCCTAGAAGAGCTGAAAGAGGTGGTGGTGGAACAAGATGTCTGAGCCTCCCTACTCAAGTTGCTGCCCCTGTGATGTGACTTCAGAACAAGTGGAAGATGGATGGATGGATGGATGGATGGATGGATGGATGGATGGATGGATGGATGGATGGATGGATGGATGGATGGATGGACACAAGACATTAAAAACAAGAAAATTAAGCAAATGATCACAATTATAAATAATAAAAACACACACACAGATCCTGACACAACTAATATGTTACATGTTGCAGATAGTTCTTTTGGAGGTCAGTTCAGAAAAAAAATAGTTTATATAATTCTTGACTATGTCTTGTGTTGACATCACACAGCATGCAACTAATCAGATCCTATAACACACAAGGATTATATAATTGTACCACTCACTCTCCCCAGTTCAAATCCCAGCCAGGGGCCTTTCTGGGTGGAGTTTGCATGTTCTCTCTGTGCATATGTAGGTTTTCCCTGGGTACTCCAGTTTCCTCCCACAGACCAGAAACCTGTATGTTAGTCTGATTAGTAACTCTAAATTGTCCCTAGGTGTGAGTGAGAGAGTGAATTGTTATTTGTCTCGTTTGCCTTGTGATGGACTGGTAACCTGTCCAGGGTGTCCCCCGCCCCTCGCACAGTGATTGCTGGACATGGGCACCAGTGACCCTCTCAACCCATAAAGGAAAAAGTGGGTAAAAGATAATGGATGTATGGATGGTATAATCTTGCATGTTATCGTGTATGAATGGTTGCATGCTGCATGATGCCAACACAGTTCAGACCAATGTCAAGCAATATTTTGTTTAGGGTGGAAGAAAAACAATGTTCAGAGAGGAGCTGGTTGTCCTGACTCACATATGAGCTGGCATAAAGAGCCACTTTGTTCATGATTAATGCTGGACAAGTATTAAATGAGGAGCTCGAAAGAGACTAAATTCTCATCACTAGCTTGGAATGGCTAAAAAAAGCACATTGGCTGGTGCTTTTTATGCCAGAGCTTTAGACTATCTTTGGAGAAATGACCAAGTTGTAGCCATTTCGGTAAAACCTCAAAAATGATAATTTGCACAACTCATGCAATATTGCTAAATGTCGTGGTCAGAATGTGTTTAGGATCATTATCTGCTGCTACCACAACAAATTTAATTTCAGAATCTGCAAAGGTGTAAAAGTATCCCTTTTTTATTTCAAATGTTCTCCTTAATCTCTGTTCCACTCAGTTACACTCTTTCTTTAGGATTATTGACAACAGACATGTCAGTGGCTTGTGGCACAAAGCTGCTGGGTTGTAAAACAAAATGGTACGACTCTACTTGCACACATCACTCAACACACACACACACACTCTTTCTTCCTTTTTCTCACCAAAGCAAATCGATTCCAGCATAGTCTTGTCACACATCATTATACCTTCCTACCATCCTCTGCTCTTTAGCTCTGTGTTTGAATGAGTGTGTGTATGAGGGTGTGTGTATGAGTGTGAGTGTATAACTGGGTATGTATTAAATAGGCATGCAAACTTAACACACGCAGAGCAGGCGTGTGCCAGTTCATCATCTCATCCAACTTATCTTTTTAAGAATAGACAAGCAGACATATGTACAGACATCCACGGTGACAATGACTGATCAGTTTTCTTTTCTTTTTTTTCCATTAAAAATATAAAAGAATTGCACCAAAATATCATTCCAGCTTTATTCCAGCTATGCCAAACATCATTTTAGAAGAAAGCTAAGCCAATCATTAAAGAACACAGACTCAGCCATTGCAGCCAGGCTGGCTCGACTGGACAGGTTGCTCAATGATACATGAAATTAAAGATTTCAACAGACTAACAGTGAAGAGGCTAAAACACACAAAGCTAATTCTTTCTGCCAACATTTAGAACTTTTTTTTTCTTTTTCTTTATAAGACTGTCTTTGAGTATTATGACATCATTGTATTTGTGATATGAATTAAATTGAAACCTTTGACTGCATTTGTTTTTCTTTTGTTCTTTGGGATTTCACAAACGCACACACAAAATGCATTTTGGAGCATCCTGAATGCAAATATAAGCCTTTCTGATTGGGGACAATTGTTTTGGTCCCCAGTTGTCAAGGTGTCCCCAAATGACTGGTGTATAAGCTGGTTCAAGTCCCCACATATAACATAAACAAACTTTCTCACACACATCCAAACACACAGTGATTTTTATTGGTATAACAATGAATAAAGAACTGTTTCCAATGGATGTATAAAATGAGCAATGATTTGTAAATGTCTAGATACACAGGTGGGATAAGGCATATGAAAGCAGCTGATTCATTCAACCTTTATTTATACAAGTTAATCCCATTGAAACTTGGGGACTCTTTTACAAGAGAGACCTGGTTTTAATGATGATATATATATAAGTATTTTAGCTGATGATGTATCATTTTTATTGGATTAACCGAACACGAGTCAAATCCAATAAAAGTGTGCTGCTGTTTTGTGGAAAAATTTAAATTATTCTCTTTTTTTTTTTCCTTTTTCAGTAAAATTATTAAAAGTAAATTATATGGCGAGATATCAAAGTTGTTCTCTCTTTTGATTAAGACTGCACTTCAATTGAAAAATAATTAAGATGTTTGTTGCAAGAATTTGTGTTATCGGTTGTAATTAACTTGGCGGTGCTTGTTAAGTGTATGCTGTATTTAAGATAGTTAAAGTGGAAGTCAAGCATCAAATTCATTTTAATGTCAACACAAAGGAAGAATCATAATCAACGTGCTGCATTTGAGCATTATTGTACAAATGAAACAGCAAGAGATGCCGCAGGCGTTTCTTTGTTTGTTCACCTGAATGTAAAACTTGTTGAGCCGTTTATCTTTAAGATATAACAATTCCCCTGGATTCCTGTGATTTGTTCAATAAGACATTTTGCAATTTATCAACCTAATTTTGACACGTTAGCCTTCCTTAAATTTTATTTGAGATTTGAAAAGCATAAATCTTTGTGTGCGTGCATGCGTGCATGTGTGTGTGTGCACGTATCCAGCTCATCCAGAGGTATTGCTTTTACCACAGGAGTTTAGTTACACTGGGATCAGAAAGATAACTGAGGTACAACTGAGTCCATCTGTCCTGTGCCCAGGGGAAATCTACACACACCACCACCACCACCACCACACACACACACACACACACATACATGGTGTCATGTCTTTTCTCCTTAGTAGCAGCCTCCTCTCCAAGTACAACAGTGTCTGTTGTCTATTTAAAAGCATATGTGCCCTTGGGTCAGCTTTTGGTCCCTCCTCAGCATTTCTGCACTGTACTGGACTCAGTAAGGCAGACCATAAAGGATTCTGCTGAGACACAGTTTCAACACTTTTGTTTCATGTGCATTTAGACCACCTGAACATCTGAGAATAACCCCCGCATTTACGTCTGCACAATCAGGTGCAAAAAGATGCACTTAACCGACAAAGTGGTCCTCTGTCTTTTCTCCACTCAATTAACCCTGCGGCCCTCATTTGCATTTCAGAATGGGGTCGTCGCTCCGTGGGAGGGTTATCTCCTTTTCGGAGGCAGGGGAGGAAAAAAAAATGAAGAGGGTGAACAGTTTTCATCCTGTCAAAAAGATAACACCACTCATCTGCCTTATCAGCAGCTGATGAAATGCACACTGTACAGGCTCGAGCATGTGAACGTGACTGTGCCCCTGAATATACAACGCCTGGTTGTGTTCACATGTGGCAATTTGGATTTATATGTAGACACAAGTCCTGTCTTTGCATCACTTCAATCTCTTGTTTGTCTTGTGTGACACACACCACAGCAAGTATTCCTTCATCTGAGCCCGGAGCTGAACTGGCTCCCGTGTGTGCACTAAGATGTTAGTTTCATCCTGGCCTTTTATCCACCAATCCTTCATTAGCCAGCTTTAACTCAAGCTTCATCAACTGACCCTCCATTAGGAAAATTTGCATTTCATCACATCTTGCATTAAGGCCTTAAAGCAGAGAGGAAGAGTGTTGAGAGAAGGCTGCAAAGAGGTATAAATGGAAGTAAGGGGGTGTTTTAAATGTAGGAAACACTCCACTGGGCAGCAATAAAATTTGCTCTTTCCTTAACAGCCATTTGTGAGCATGTGTGTGCATGTGTGCCAGAGTGCTTTAAATCCAACTTGTATTTAAATGGCACTGAATAATAATAAATTTGCACCTACATGATCAATGTGCATTAGTCTCAGGGGGGCTCAAAAGCGCAGGTTCTGAAGTTTTAAAAACAAAATATAAAACATTAGCAATTTCAACCCATTTCTGCTCATAAGCGTTTTGGTTTTTTTACACCAACACAACAGATTTATTAGACTCTCAAAAATACTGTTGAACTTTTTTAGTGTAGAGTTTTTATCTAAAGTGTCATACTTGTTGCCGTGCAAAATAATATTAATATGCATTCCATATTAATACAGCTGACATATAGAATGCTCTACACAATAATGCAGCAACAGTTAAATCCAACCAAAAGTCATTCTTATTATTTCAAAGATCTTTGAGGGGCTACATTTGTCCAAGTGTGGGAAATCAAAAAGGGCCCATAATATCTAAATGTTCGTTTAAGAGTTCAACAGCTTCTGACCTTCTGCAGCAGCTGGGAACCAGAATACTTTGCAGAGATGGATTTCATTTCTCCTCCGAATGCTGAAGCCCATAACTTGACCCTGTAGACAGAACATGTGCACAAGAAGTACAGAAAATAATGAAAATGCAATCTTACTGAGAACATGTGAACACACTTGTCATGACTAAGATCTAAAAACATTGCTTGAATGGACTGCCTTTGAATGATGGGCTACTGCACACAGGTTCATCATAGAACAACTGACTTTGAACATGTAATAAAATAAAACAAAAACTGGAAACTTATATCTAAGTCCTGTCTAGGAAAACATTTGCTAATATATATATATATATATATATATATATTTTTTTTTAATGCATCCAGATACATGATACATACACGGATGCAGGGATGCTCTGGTGGGAACTTCCCACCACGTTAGTCCTGATGCTTAGAGTTGCACAAAGTAGGAGCATCCAGGTAAACTGAGCCCGGGGAACCGCACAGCTCCGATCCACCTGCATCTTTGAGAACTGACACCCGTCCTTGCGCGCGCACAGTGCGAGTTTGCAGCGTTTTCCTCCTTCAGAAAATCAAAAAAAAAAAATCTAAACAAAGCAGAAGTAGGCAAGAGTCACCTATGTCGAGTGACTGAATCGTTCATGGCATCATGCGCAGCAGCTCCTGAACTGGAGCGGGACGCGTCAAACTGCAGCTCCTGCGCTCTGGAACTTCTCCGGTGTGCGCCTCACGCGCGCGCTGCTCTCCGAACCGAACCTCCAAAAAAAAAAAAAAAAAAAAGTCTACCTGCCGCAAGGAGAGTCTGAGAGCCCACTGTTGAGGTTCAGGGGGGGGAGAGAACATCAAACGATGCAGCGCACAAGAGCACGCCTACTCCCCCTGAGTGATGCGCCTAAAACCTTCTCTCTCTCCATCTCCAAACACGCAGAAACACGCACAGTCTTTATCCCCTCGCTCCTCTGAATCTGCAGGATGGGCTGTGAGGGTGTCGGTATTGTTGATTAACGATGTGATTGGGACTTGCCTGACTCATTCCACCCCCCCACCCCCCAACTCTCGGTCTCTAATACAGCAATAATAGCTAAAGCCTTCAGCTTTCAGGTCAGATCATGTCATACGCTGTATGCCCAGCTCACTGAAGCAGGAATTACTGCTAAAGTGCTGGCAAAAGAAGGAGGATGGGGGGGAAGGGAGTGGAGGGAGGGGGGATGTCCAGCCTCGTGGTGGAAGAGGGGAAGGACCAGATGACAAGTCAGTTCTGCAGCATTAAAGCATGCCAGATGCACTTTGCAGCAGTGATGTGGCACTGGCAGCGTGTGGACATCTGGGTGGTGGAAGAGGATGAGAGCCCCCAGGCGACAGAACCCTGTGATGGATTGCATTTCACAAAGAAGGAGGGGATTCTGGCAAAGAGAAGGGGATCAACTTTGAACAGCCCTGCTTTTTCTTTGTTTGGAAAGCTAAAAATAACAGCTGATCAATGTTTGTGTGTGTTTTCATTTTTTTATTTTTTAACATCTGGTCTGAGTTCCTCAGACACTCAGAGAAATACAAAAGGACATTTTTATATTGAGCCACGTGTCTTTGGACTTTCAGCCCAAGTGTGTTTTTTTCAGCAAATCTTGGGAAAAAAAACTATGTCACAAGACTTTTCTGCTAACAAGAAATAAAAATTAATTTGTGAAAGAAGTAAAATAAAATGCAAATCAAAAAATAATACCGTTAGCTTAATTTAACAAAACTGTTAAAACGTGTTGCTTTTTCACAGCTGCCTGTGCTTCGATGCTTATAGAGTTGTGATTTACAAAATAAAAAAGAGGGACCGTTCTACTAATTACGGAATAATGAAGATTGCTATAGGCTGGTGAAGATTCTCAGTCATCCAGGACATGATACATTAAAAAATGTTCAATACAAAAACAACTGGACTTTATTTGTAACAAGACGTTTCGCTCTTCGTCTGAGGAGTTTCTCATTTCAAAGAGCACAGAGTGTGGGGTTCAGGTTTTAAAGGCTGATATAAGACACACATACCTATGTAAATCTATATGTGTATCATAGCTCAGCCTTTAAAACCTGAACTCCACACGCTCTGCTTTTTGAATTGAGAAAGCTCCTCAGATGAAGAGCAAAACGTCTTCTGTTACAAAGAGAGATTGCTATAGGTTTTTCTCCTGCAGGCCTTATTGAAGATAAAAGCATTTTTTTATGTATTTATTCATTTCGCAATTAAAACAATACAATATTCAAAAGAAAAAAATTAAACAAAAAACATAAAATGAAAGGAAGCAGAAGAAGAAAACATTTCTTATCATATCTGCTCCTTATCAAAAACAAACAATTTAAATTATCACTTCAAACATTAATACAGTATACTTATTGAAATACAAACTTATACAGTTGCATCATAATTATACTATCTCATCAAAATATCAATTTTTATTTGTTAAATTAGAATCAACTTAGTTGTAACTTAGTTGTAAATTTAAGATGGCTGTCACAGCTGAATGATTATAGTAAAGACAGAAATGGCTGTAACTCATTGAGTTTTACAGATATTGAGCTAAACTTTGGTGTGGTAGTAGCTGAGTGTTCTGAGTGTTAAAAGATCAAACTATATAATTGTTTAAATGTCTGGCCTGTAAGGTGGTGGGTGATATGCATTCCACCAAAAACTGTTTTTGATTTGCCGTATTTTTATAATCTGATTTTGTTTGTTGATTTTTGCTGTGTTTTCTTATGCTGTTGTCATCAAATGCCTCATTTGCTGCCTAAATAAATGTCAATAAATGTCATTTTAGAGCATAAACTATTTTTATCATTCTGCCAGGTGTACACCGTCCAATAGCTGAAACTGTGTCATTTCAGCTGTTTTTATCAGAAAGTTTTCCCTCAAAGTGCAGTTTGAATCTACGATCTCTCATCAGTTAAATCAAATCATTCCACTCAGAGAAATGTGCTGCAAAACTTTTCCAGTAAAAGTTTTACGGTGAAAGATGAGTTCAATAAAAGTCATAAGATGAGAACATTTCTCATTAAAAAGTCATATTTCTGATCCGTCAGCCGCCTTGAAGCAGGAGGCTTTTATTAGCCTGTTAGCACGCTAATTAAAGAAAATAAAGACGGTGCTCAGCTCTGACATGTCAGGAAATGGGTTTGAAATAGTTTAACAGATATTAAACATTCTTATGAATCATTTCTCACTTGAACTAAATATGGTAGATTTTTACAGGTCGAGAGTGAAAAATGAAAATATGTTTGCAGACCTAACATCCTGTATGAATGAAGAGAATTGCAATTTTATTCTCTGGTGATTTTTATTATCTTTCACCAAAAGATGCACAGCAGTGTAAGTGTCTATGGGGTGCCGTTTGTGAAGTTACACAGTCAAAAATTTATTGCATTACTGTACTGTATTTTGCTTTTTTTTAGCCTTTCATAAGAAAAAAATAATATTATTTTCAAAGTCATATTTTCACCATGTCATTCATACATTTACAAATGTCATAGTTCCAAACTAAATAATTAATTTACAAGCTAAATATTTAGTTTACAAACTAAATACTTGCAAGTTAAATATTTGTTAGCAAGATAAATATTTAGCTCCACATTAAATATTTAATTTACAACCTTAACGTTTGTGTCCAAGATAAATGTTTAACTTATAAACTAAATATTAAAATTGTAAGTTAAATGTTTAGTTAGTGATCTAAGTATTTAGGTGTAAATTAAACATTTAATTTCCAAGCTAAATATGTATTGTCCAATGTACATATTTAATTTCCAAACTAAATATTAAATTTCTAAGTTAAACTTTTAATTCCTAAACTAAATATTTAAGTTGTTAACTAAATATTTAGTTCAGACCCTAATATTTATTTTCCAAGCTAAACAATTACTTTCTAAAATAAATATTTAATTTGCTAACCAAATATTTAGTTTGGACCTAAATATTTATTTTCCAAACTAAACATTTAATTTCTAAAATCAACATTTAATTTGTTAACTAAATATTTAGCTCGGACCTAAATATTTATTTTCCAAACTAAACATTTAATTTCCAAAATAAATATTTAATTTGCTAACAAATATTTAACTTGCAAGTTAAGCATTCACTTTGTAAACTAAAATTTAGCTTGTAAATTAAATATTTTGTTTGGAATTATGACATTTATAAATATATGAATAACATGGTGAAAATATGATTTTAAAAAACTTTTTCCTTATGAAAAGCTAAAGAAACCAAAACATTGCTATAAATTTTGACTGTGTAACTTTACAAACGGCACCCCATAAGTGCTTGTTTGTCTGTTAGCTAAATATCTGATTATCCAGAGGACAGATCTTGAATATCATTTTTTTTTTTTAAATAATCATTAGACGTTTGTCTAAAACTGATTAACTTCAACCCAAGTCAAAATAACCGCCTGAGATAATCAACTTCAAAAAACACCTAAATGTATTTAACTCAGTCACAGTTGAAGATGTTGAGCTAAAGTTTGGTATGGTGGCAGCTGAGGGTCATTCCCAGCAGAGACTCTGAGGGCTAATAAATAATGTATGCACTATTATTTTGTTATTCATCCAGAAAGGATAAAACATTTCAAATGAAGATATTTATATTTTCTTTTGTATGGGTTTTTATTTATTTATTTATTGAACTCTAGCTTCTTTAGCAAACCTTCAGCTTTTTCAGTGATTCGGGTACCAAACATTTGGCTTGTTCAGGACATCACAGTTGTGATTTTTGGTTTTTACAACTCCTATACTTTTTTGTATATTTTTAAATCTTGAAAACTATAATATTTGAAAAATACTTTAGCATGTTTCAATTGTAGCTTTTAGCTACTCGTTTGCCTTTTTAGGTTTTAGCTACAGTTCTGATCCTTTGAGCTTTTAGTCACATTTTTGCTCTTTTGCGCTTTTAGCTGCTGCTCTGCTAGTTTTAACTTTTAGGTACAGTTCAGAAAATGTTAGCTTTCAGCCATGTTTTTCTAATTTTATCTTTTAACAACTGTTTTGTTTGTTTTGGCTTTTAGCTTCTATTCTGATAAATTTAGATTGCAGCAACTGTTTTGCTAATTTGAGCCTTTAGCCACGTTCTGCTGGTTTCAACTTTTTAATTTGGGCTAATTTTAGGTTTTGTTCTGAGCATTTTAATTTTAACGCCTGAGTTTTAATGTCCTCTGAAGTTTTTCCTCGGCTTCAGTGCAGCATCATGAAAAAGTTATTCTTCAAAGTAAAACCTGTTTTTTTGTGAAGTCAGATAAGTCTTAGCTGCAACAGCCTATTTTCCCCTTCCTGTTTATCGGCAGCGTTTAAAGCAAAGCTTGTTTGATGGATGGTTCTGGAGCCGAGGGAAAAGGCTAACGGTAACACTCGGCTCCAGGTGTTGAGTTCAGGGCGCAGGTTTTGGTCGTGTACACGCCACAGGTCCGTGTGGACCTCTCTGCGTGTGTTTCTTTCTGTTAGCAGCAGACAGAAAGACAAAGCGGGGCAGATTACCGGAGCGTCCCGGGGCGAGGCTCCGTTGTTCCCCCTCATCAAGCACGCTGGCAGAGCTTTAGCCCAGTAATGACTACCGTGGGCCCCGAGCTCATCCACAGCTTCCTCTCACTCATTGCTCATCCTTACAGGCCAGGTGGAACGGTGCAGCCGGCGGGGCGGGGGAGGCAATACATATGGAGACAACTCATGACGGGGGGAGGGGGGACAGAGGACAAGGGGTTTACAGAGGAAGAGCTGCTGAGGAGAAACTGAAGTGATTCTTCAGAGAGGACTGTCAGGATCTTTGGTTTGTTTGGGTTTTTTGGAGGTTCTGTGTTTAATTTTACTTCGGTCCCTCTGTGACATCACTCACCTTCCCTGCTCCATTCTGTCAGCCGGCCACGCCCACTCTGGCCTGTTCCCAGTCACTTTGCTCAGCTGCCTCCACTTCCTCATCAGCAGCTGAATTTTGCCTTTGATTAGTGCGACTCCACTGGGTTCTCGTCTTCTCCGTTCTTCTAGGACGGGGGTGAATTTCCACTGGGTTTTGCTGTCCCGCTCTGTAGGTGTGATTGTCAGTACCAAGTGGGCAGCTTCTTGAAGTTTGCGCTGAATCCTCTGATCCGCCAATAAAGGCAGAATGTTCTGGACCTCGTCACTGGTCCACAGCACTGTTTGAAGCTTCTTCCATACTGAACTAGAAACTAGCAAAGAAAAACGAGAAAACGACTAACCAACCAACTACAATGATCGGAGAGGAACTGGCACTTCACATGTTCCCATGCAGTCGTTGCTGGCATGACATATCCACACCCCTTCAGATACTTACCTGTAGGGATGGAAAAAATGCACAATGTTGGATTTTTGGGCGATATATCAGATATCGCCCAAAAATCCAATATTGTGCTTTTTTGTTCATTCAACCTTTATTAACCTGTCTAAATAAAGTTGAATGAAAACGATATTGGATTTTGGGGCAATATCCGATATGCCGATATGCTAAAACTTATTTGGCCGATAACCGATACCAATACTGATATTTTTCCCCTAGACCTACTTACGGAGACTACATAGCTTTCTCTGCTGTGGATTTAAAATATTACATTATTCTACATGGTCTTTGTTAATTTGGCCTGCTATCAAATGCAGATGCCAAAAAGGGGCTGAAAATGATGTAACACTTCAACTTGGATTATGTTTAATGTCAAATTTCTTCATGACATGTACTCTCTCTAACACAATGACAACACTTGAACAGTGCAAATTTGTAGATTTTCACAAATCTAACCTGTTCACAAGCTACATGAGAAAAGCACATACAGTAAGTAGTAGTGCATTAACAGATTTACTTAACAGTTTCTTAAATTAAAAATTAACATAAAACAGAAGCCTTTCATATTGGTGAGTATTTTGGTGGAATGGCCGATGTCCGATATTTAACTTTATCACTAATATCGGCCGATACCAATACCATGCCAATAATATTGTGCATCCCTGACCTGGTACTCTCACGATACAATGGAGGAGGGGGTGGCTGCTGCTGTGGAGGCAGGGAGGAGGAGGAGGAGGAGACGTTAAATAAATCTGAAGCTGAGTTTTTCTCTGTACGTCGACGAAAAATCATTGTAATTCGCAGAAAATCCATAAGACCTGACCAGGTATGAGCTGGGGGTTCGGCCAGTGACGTCGCTCCACCGGCCAGTCAACTGATGCAGCCTGATTACGTCAGAATCGTCACCTCGGGGTGAATAGTCTGCATGGAACCACGAACAAGGTGGTCCCATAACCGGGCTGTGTGGGGGTGGTCCCTGCAGTGGGCAGGCCCGTACCTGATGCGATGCGGTGCAGTGCAGTGTGGGACGGAACCGAATAGAGCTGAGGCGGTGGCAAAGCGCCTTCACTCTGTGTCCAGCTCCATGTCAGCAGAGCCTTGTTGATTCAAAGTCACGATGCTCTGAAAAGACCAATATCTACGCTGTGCAATAAATTTCTATACAGGAAACCCCCGGTTTCCGGCTTAGTTCCGTTACACCGGCCCGGCCGGATACCGAAAAAGACGGTTACCGGAACCGGTTACCGGAACCGGCTCCCGGTGCGGCCGAAAACGAAACTAAAATCCAACATGGCGGCCGTCACGTCTTTTTAA
>JARVGS010000127.1:18695145-18706980 GCA_031762315.1 Hypsolebias antenori
AGATAGATAGATAGATAGATAGATAGATAGATAGATAGATAGATAGATAGATAGATAGATAGATAGATAGATAGAGGCCTAGTTCTGGAAGTCATTTAATATAAATTTCAGTGTCTGAACTTGGTCTTCATATTTAGTCCAGAGAAGCAACCAGGTATAAATAATAAACTTCTAAACCTGGATCTGATTATTGTTGCGTTTCCACTGTGACTAATAATATCTTAGCAAAGTTTTAATTACAGCTTTAAAATAGTCAATTTAGTCAATATAATATTGTAAAAAATATTAATTTATATATTATAAATATAAATTGTAGCCATTTTTTAAAATAATATTCGTCAGTTTTTATTTAATACTTGGCTTTAGCTGCAAACTTAGAACATCTTCCTCTTTTTAGAAAACGAGCAGTCAACAAAACAATCACACACACACGTCATTGGTAAATTATGTGCCACACAATGCATGGGCATGTCAGCTAATTTTGTGCTATAAACAAATCTTGCTTGGGGGGGGGGGGATCACTTACGCCAACATTTAGTCGCCATTTTTATTAGCCACATTATCAGTACTTTACCTTCTCGCTGTCTTCGACTTCCTTTGAACTACCTGCTTCTTCCACATCCGACAGGTCTCCATCCTCATCAAACATCCCGGTTCCCAACTAGCCTTCTGAGCTAAAGCGGCTAACTGTGGACCAGTAGCTATAACCAAAGTAGACTCTCGTTCCAACAATAACTCCAAACTTACCAAAATCCAAACAATTAAGTCTCGAATAAGCTTAAATAAATCAAGTGTGCATGGTTTTTAATTGTTTAAATTTTGTTTCACAGTGTTCAGGAACTAACCCAAGTGTTTACTGTCGTTACCATGGAAACCACTGCCATCAATGAAGGATGCCAAGAAGAAACTACCGGAAATCTACTTTTCTACAATTAAATCACTTATTGGATGAAGCATTGTACAGTATTTTAAACCCAATACCAGAAATATAACATTAATATAGTTTTTCATGTAAAATATAATACAGGCTGAAAAAATTGCCGTTTACAGGCATTTTCATTCAAGACATCACAGTAGATGAAAGTGTTTTTAATTCACTTACATTAGCTTGATGAGACAGTCACATTATTATACAAATACATAAATGAAAAATAATGTCCAAACATGGGTATCTATTACAATGTTAATTCCAGTCTGTTTGATAATGAAACACTTCTCATCTCACAGTGACAGTGAATGTGACCGTGTCTATTTCCAAAGGTTACACTCGCTTTTGCCTTAACTGCTGTAGAAAAGTGCTCATTCTAAAATATACACAGTTTATGCCCAGAACAACCATTCACTGAATGGCAAGGAATACGACTTTAACTTAAAATCATATGGTGCATAGACAGTAATATTAGAAATTCTCATTTGCTGCCATTATCAATCTTTTATTAAAAAAAAAGTGTTTTTCCAAACCACATAAAATCTGAATAATACACAAGAGCTTGTTAGATGAAAACTGCATCAACCAGAAAGCAAGCAAAATTGTGCAATTTGTGCAATATTCCAATGTCTACTGCTACAGGAGGATATGTCCATGGGATTACCACCACCGAGCATTACCACTGTTGAGGTAATTATAATGTCTACCCAAAATTAGGTTTTATTAAAAATGTCAACAGTAAAGAATTGTATGTGGGTTACGGTGTTTTCTGGGTCAGGAAGTTTAAAGGATGTGGTCACTCCACTTGTTTGTTGCGCAACAAAAGTCCTTTTTTAATGCCTCCTTGCAGCATCCTTTCACCAAGACTAGTGCCTGTGATTCCATCACTACAGAAAAAAAGGATAGGAAAAAAAAAGATGAAGACACATGCAAGCAAATAACAAAAAGTAACAACCCTATAAAAAAGATAAACATTAAAATAAAAAAATATATATAAATCAAATTAAGACTTGATAATTTGATAAGCATCTTTGACATCACTACTGCTTACACGGGGCTAAACTTTCTCTTCTTAGTTTCAGGAGATCCATCGGCTCGTCTCTGCATCAAAAATAAGAAAGACAAGATTTGAAAAAGTGCATTTACACTACACTATAGTGAACAGTAAATCTAAAGTGAGCAGTTCAAACCAGCCTTTGACACTTGACTAACCTCTATGCCAAGAGCTTCCAGCTGACTTTTTCTCTGCTCCAAGTTTTGCTGAGAGAACAGATAAAGAGGGGAAAGAAACAATAAGACAAAAAAAAAAAAAAAAAACCATTTAGTAACTAAATAATTGTCTTATGGTGTTTCATACACAGCGTCCATGCAGAATAGACTGAGCTACTCATAAATCCACTTGTACAAATGCCAAATAACAGATTAGGACAACTGCTGTGTTCTAATAAAGCATAGTGACTATTATTTTCTGTGGTTGCTGTCAGAATGCGTGTTGCTTGAACAGACAAGCACTGAAAATTATCATTAATGCTTCGTTTCAAACGGTTATAATTCTGTTTTGCTGCTCTTACATAAGTGTACCCTCAAAATCTGTAAACAGGCTATCCATTCTGTGTATGTGATGTGATTTACCTTATGTAGTTCAGAGAGCTGCTGGTGCCTGATAAGAGCTTCTTTGCTTGGGAACTGCCTTCTGCACAGCAGACAAGCCAGTTTAACCCAGTCCGTCATTTTGCCGTCCTTCTCATCTTTGTCACCTCCTTCATCTTCACTGTCACTTTCTGCACTGTACGCCGGGACGAGACCAGACTGCCGAGGAGGCGACTGTGACAATTACATGAAAAAAAATTAAAGAGTGACACTGACAATATGCTATAGGTCGGAAAACAACATATCTACACCTGTTAATAATAGAAACGTTAGAAAAACTACAAATCCAAATCCTTACTTCTGTACTTAGTCGGATCTGGTCTAGGAAGCTCGGTGGCCTTTCAGACAGTGCGCCCTGCAGAACAGAGGAAAAAAAAAAGTTGACAAAAGAACATTCGGTTAGTAAAATCTGCACAAGCTTCTTAATCAGTCTTACAATTGACTTTGACGTCGTAACACTTTAAATCAATTGTCTTAGGGTCACTCGCCTTTTTCTCCAGAACTGCATAGCCTGCATCAGCGCTGGCAGATTCTCTGTAGTCATCCAAGAAACTGTGGCCAGGAGCTCGTGTGTTAGCAGAAGAGCCAGAAGCCGGGGCCGAAGAGACAGAACGCATGTTTTCCTTATGTCTATTGAGACTCTTAGCCCAACGCTCCATATCTTTGGCAATCTAAATGAATACAAGACATTAAAATTAAAAAAGAAAGACTGGGTACATATTTATTTGCAAAAATTACAGTCGGCTTTCTGTGAGTGGCTGTCTTTGAACAGTACCTGTTGAGCAGTTTTACTCTTTGGTTTGTCCTTTTTCTCCTTGCTTCCTGAGGCAGACGGAGCAGAGTCTGAAGAGGCTGCTCCATCTTTTGTTTGAGCACGTTCACAGTCTGACTGGTTGGAAGCAGGAATATAAGTGTGCTTCTCTCCATCCCAGTACATGTACTGCTGAGAGTGAGAGTTGTAGTAATACTGCCCAGGGAAGAAATACACAGAATCAGAAAGTTAAACTTGAGGAAGGATACCAGTTTAATATCAGCATAAACAAATATCTGTTTAACATAATAATTACCTGAGAATTTGCGTCATAGTAAAGTCCAGTCAATGGGTCATAATAATAACCAGAGCTTTCATCATACTGGTATGTAGACACATCTGGAACAGCTGAAAAGCAAAATTCACATCAGTGTGACTATTTTTAGATTTTTCAAGTCTTACTGGGGAATAAAATAATTTCGGCTTCGGCCAACCTTATACTGTTTCATAGTTTATTTATTTGCAGTCATTAGAAACATGAGATGAAACTTACGGTACTGCTTTAGCTCATGTTCAGTACCCGGAGTGGCAGGGTGGCTAGAAGTAGCTGGTTGTGGTTTTCCCACTATCTCAACCTGTAATCAGACGGAGCTTTTAAAACATAATAACAGCATTCAATTGGGCATATCAAAGTCAAAGTTTCTTTATTTGTCATTCTCACCACGTGTACATGTACATGCAATTACGCAAAATGAAAATCCAAAAGGTAAAGCAAACAGTACTGTTGTACCTGTGTGGTGGCTGGGGTGACAAGAGCCTCCTGCGGGTGAGTGAGAGGGTGCTGCACAGCTGCTGAACCAGATTTTAATGCCTCCAGTGAAGTGACAGCTGTCAACAAGCAAATAAAACTCAATCAAAAACCATTGTGTTCAGTTGTGTAGATCATAAAATAATATTGATCTGGTATTGATTAGAACCTGTGGTCCCTCCTCCCGGGTATGCCCCATTTAAAGACGCTCCTGCAATCGACAAGGCAGCAACCCTGGAGTCTGTCATGCTCTCTGGTCCAGAATACTTGTGTCCTTCCTGACTGTAGGTTACTGCTGCCCCCTGCTGACAGACCGCTGCATCTACATCCTGCCCTACACCTGATGCGTTCTGAGAATTGGGAGAAAAATGTATGTTTCATAAAAAGATACAACAAAACCACAAGAAACTACAAACATATTTATTTATTTAGTGAAGTCTCTGTTTTGCAGTAACGTGAGGTTGGGTCAGATAGGTTACCTGAGTGACGGCCCACTGTGCAGCAGCTATAGCTGTGCTGGCCACTGTAGCAGCACTCACTCTGCTACTGTCTGTGGCAAAGACATCACTAACAAAAAAACAAAAAAAACAAACAAAAAAAAGATTTTATGGAAGCCGAGTTTCATTTAATGACATCCAAATTTGAACAACAATGTTTCTGCTGCAGCTAAATCTGAGTGAGGGTTTACCGCTTGGAGCCTTTGGCATATTCCACCACAACAACTTTGCCATCGACAGACAGAGGTGGCTGGAGAGCCTGCAGGATCTGGAGCAGCTGAGAAGCCTCCTGTTCATAAATCACACAGAGAGCTTTCACATAAGCAACGGTCAGTGCATTTATTTTTTTTCAAACTATATCTACAAAATATCTGCAAGAAGGTTATGAACACAAGTTCATCAAATCTGAAGGCATTATTCTTAAAAATAAATCAGCATTTGACAAGTTACTTATTGTAATTTAGTATGTATGCCAAGCCTTTAAGATGCAACTTCATTTGCAGACTATGTGACTATGTGTGTCTTTCAAATTCTTACCACTATTGTAGAGAGCTGCAGAAAGGCAAAGCCTCTGTTGAGGTGTGTGTGCTTGTCTTTGATTAGACGAATATTGGAAGGGGAGAGAGTGGCAAATGGAGTCAAAGCAGACAAAATGGCTTCCACTGAAGTATGAGGACCAAGGTTTCTTAGAATCAGAGCTGTTAAAAGAGAAGTGTGGAAATTATATATTTGAAAAAGTAAACAATAATAATGTGTTAAACCATGCAACAAATTATTTCTGCTACTGATTTTGTAATAAACAGTAAAAAAAAAAAAAAAGTTTTTTTGTTTTTTACAAAATAACATTAAACACTACACAAAATGTTACTCGTGCAACAAAAACATATATGTTATAAAGAAAAGCTGCTCCTCCCAGGTTTAACAAGAAAAACTGATGTGACAAGAACAATAAGCTGACAGGCTTACTGTCATTAGCAACATCAGCCTGCTGGGCAGCATGGCCCGGCGGGACACTGGGACCAGTTGTGTGGTAGGATGCTGGTAGAGGCAGTAAACCTTGGGCTCCTTCCTTCTGATGACTGACAGGCAAATCCCTCTGCACCTGTGGCAACTTCAGCTCAGCCTCTACAGAAAGGGAACATCACAGTTATGCAATTATGTAATTACTGTATAAAAATAGGATTATCTCAGCAATTTACAACAGCTCCAATTAACTACCTGATTTAGGCACACCACACTTGAAGCACTTCTCTCTTCTTTTAAAGTTTTGCACACCACACTGTTAAAATGTCAAATGAGCTATTGTTAGAAAACTTCCTGAATGAGTCAGAGTGAGCGCTGCATAAGCAGTACCAGAAGAAATTTCACATCAGGCCCGGGTCTAACAGGCTTAACTTAACACACAGAACCTTGTTGCAGAGCCAGTCCTCGTTGGCCCGTGGTTTGGGGTCGCTGTAGTGCATCGACACTCTCTGTCCTAGGATCAGCAGCATTCCCTGAATGGAAAATAAAGAGAAGCAGGAAGGACAAAGAATGAATATCAGCCATAATCTGGCCACACATGCCACAGAGAGGCCTCATCTCACAAGAGATGAGAAAGAAAATGAAAGAAAGGGGAGGAGATAAAGGCAGGAGATGGAGAGAAACAGAGGAAGAGGGGATAGCCGAGGTTGAAAGAAAGAACAAGAGAACTGCAACCTTCAGCTTTAGAAAATTCGGACGGACTGAGATGGTGTACGTGTAGTGATGTGGACATCCATTTTTAGGGACACCCGTGTTTTTTGATCAATTGTGTTATCCCTCCCCCCTTAAGGGGAAACCTTCCACAGTTTACAACATGTCATACAAGTGTCATCACCTTCACCCCTCAGAGACAGTAGCTTTGACCTAATGTTTTAACTGGAAAAAACCAACAAAAAACAGTAAAAAAAAAGTAAGAAAAGAAAATGAATCAGTGTTTGTTTATATATACTGTATATATAAAAGACCTTGTGAAAAACTGGCACACTATTCCAGAGGTGGTATTGTAAAATCAGGACAGACATAAAAAAGTCAAAGAAAGTGAGGTCCTCTGTTAAAAGAGGTTATCCTGAACAAATGTGGCAAGGGCTTCATAAACTGACAGACAAGCTTAAGCACAATGCATGCATAAATTTGCCTGTTTGTGGAAGTTGTATAAATGTAAAAAAAATAAATAAAAAAATAAAATAAAATATATACTCTATATGAAATCCAACCTACCTCAGGCAGTTATTTTCCAGTGAGTTTCTACATTTCACTGGAAAACTTTATAGCGTGTTGTGGCTTGTGTATCATAATAACTACTGTCCCTCAGAATTAATCTACTGAGTGTGTATTTGTGTCTGTGTTGGAGAGAGTGACCTGGTTGGTCTCCATCCAGCGCGTGGCCTCCTGTATGAGATTAAACTCGACGAAGGCGAATCCTCGGCTCTGACCTGGACACCGCCCAGCGCCACAGCAACCGAACAACAACATAACAACAACGCAGTGTTTGGGTTAGTGCTTCATGTACAGAGGAGATAGAGAGAGAAAAAGAGAGACCCTATATCAGCTCTAATAAAATTCATCATTACATCTCCTCTCCCTCAAGTAGTCCGCACAAGGTGGGAGGATGCAACGTCAAGTTACTCATTAGGCTCAAGGAATGCGAAGGAGAAGCCTACCCACTCATCAATTTGGGTCTGAGCTCTTTGGATTTGAATGATGAAGCACTCAGGCAAGAACAAAATACACAAACAAACACACACATACATATATTTCTGCTTTTCTGAAAAATCCGTCTGCCAGTCTACAGCTGTGATGAATGAATATACATGACTGATAACATTGTACAACATATTTAGCTAGCATTTTACAGTAAAAACAGTAATCTACATATAAAAACAAAATTCAAAAATTAAAACCTATACAACCGCGCTTCTGAGGCTTAAAAACAGAGAATGACTAATGTAGAAAAAAGGAGTGTAATGTTGGGGAGTGTAAGAGTGCCAGCGTCAGAGAAGCACAACTTATAGACAACCAGGAAGTTAGCATTGTGAGAGACCAGTATTACTGTATAGTTACCTTAATTGAAAAAATATTAAAGAAAAAAGACATTGAATAGTAATGACACCCATGTAGCCAAGCATTAGCTGCAATGTTTAAATTCAGCTGCTCACACACCCAAACGCAACTACAATGACACAAACACACTTAGCTTGAAACGCTAACTTCTGATCTGACACATTTAGTTTGTGAACAACATTTACAGTAACTCCTCATACATAACTTCAGGATGGTAAGCAAAATCACAAAAGGGTAAAGACAATGTGAGCAACAAAGGAAGATAAATTGAAGCTATGAAATGAACTTTGTTATATGCCTGCATTCTAACGTGAAAACCTAAATTATTAGGACACTTCTTTAAGACTGCATGGATGTTGCCCTGGTAACTGTAGCACAGGTACAGAAACCAGAAAACCAAAATAATAAAACGGGAAACTAAGCAAAGGTCTGCTCTATATATGAGCGTAAACCTGTAAGTTTTCTTGCTTTGCACAAGCCATTAAGCCAGAAGCTCAAGTTTTATGAAAGACTGTAACAGCAAGAATAAGAATAAAAATTGGAAAGTAAAGAGGCTCACTCCTAACACAACGTAGATGCAAGAGGCAGGGCAAAGTCAACAAAAAGCGCTGTAAAACTGACAAGGCTGGTAGTCAATGACACTGACACAAGGAGGAAAGAAACGGAGTAAAACTCTCCACCTGTGGACATGTCCTCACCTGAAGATTTATTCCTCATAAGGCGAACTTCTCTTGGCTGGATTCCCTGCTCCTGGAGTTGTGTTCGGATCTTTAAATAGGAACAAAAAAAAAGTTTAGATTTAAAATCATCAACAATAAAAAAGAAGAAAATCCAAGCATCAGCACAGTCGTGTTTAAATGAAATGCACCTCATTGGCTGTAGCACTGTGTGGCAGCATGCGAAGCATGATAATGTTACTGGGCCTCTCGTTGTGATCCAAATCTATACGGTAGTCCTGGTCCCTTGGATCCAGCTCCTCAGCTGGCAGGTCTTGGATCGTATGTCCACATCCATGCTCCTCTGCCGTCACTGGAAAAGCCTATTAATTGGTTGTGTAACTATTAATGATACAACTATAACAGTAAAAAAAAATACTGTAGACCATGCATCTGCCTTACCCTCCTCCGTCCAGCTCCACGTAAGAACCTGTCCTCCTCCCTCCGTCTCCCTGTGCCAAACTCCATCTGTTCAGGATGGGTGCCAGCGGGATCCCAGTTGCCCATCCTACCTTCTGAGTGTGAAGCACTTTTTTCCAAAAAACCTCTTCCACCTTTTTGTCGACCCCTTTCACGAAAAAAACCATGTGGTGGCTCAGACCTCAGTCCGCTTTCTCTCTGGTGGATGAGATGGGCCATAGCAGGGTGTGAATGAGCAAAAGGGGGCCACACGTGGCCTTTCCCATCCCTCCCGATGTTGTCTCTTCCATTCCCTCGATGGTGAAATCGTGCGCCATCTTGGGGAAAACCACCTGAGAACTCATGTACACCTGGTGGCCTCTCGTGGTGGCCGTATACTCCATCATCCTCTGCTCTTGCCTCCTCATCCTCTTCATAATCTCGATAGTCTATGTCTCGAAAGTTGTGGTCATTTATAATGTTGCCATAGCGACCTATGCGATCACCTCGCCCGCCCCTGTTGATAAAACAAAGATATTGCAAGGTCCTTTTCTGCAACCAAATAAGACAATTTAAAATTAAAATAAAAACATTTATTTACCTCAGCTCATAGTCCATATCGACCCAGTAATTCAGCTTCAAGATTCTGTTCTTTTTCTGTTCACACTGTTAGATGAGAAACAATATTTTTTAAAACGAACCTCCTAAAAATAAGATGCATTGTATAAAATAAACGCTGCACGACGCAGACTTCTGCAACTATCGATGCTAACTAAATTACAGTACTAAACAAAACTTAGCAAAAAGTGCCGTAGCATTATTTATATTGATTATAAATAATCAACAGGATGCGTACGCAATGCATACGTATTTTTTTTTACTCTCTGTGAGTTTTTAACTCTGTCGCATGGCGGTCATCTCTGTTAGCTGCCAAGCTATCTCTTTTAGCCTGCGGCTAGCTAGCAAGCCTGGCTAGATCCGCAACAATACGCAAACAGCTGTCATTGTTAAAAATACAATAAAGGCCTTTAGCAGAATTGGAGCAACACTTACCAGCAACTCGTGAAACCGACAATCCTTCCGGAAATGTCACGTTAAAACCCAGGTGAGCGAAGCGTTTAATTTTGTGTAAAATTAGCGTAAAATGGCCACAGTGAAACATACCAGTAGGCGGGGCCAAAACACGAAGCTCTTAAGACTGATTGGTTGGCAGCTGAAACGTAGATGATGATTGGACGAAACAAATACGTGAGTTCAAAAGGTCGAACCTGGATTTTTTTTTTTTTTTTTTTGTATAAATTTTAAGTTGTGAGCGTTATGGTTTCCAATTTTTTTTGGAAATTAATTTTGTTCAGTTAGCTTGGTCCAGTTTAACCATGCTTAGTTTTTTTTTTTTTATTGCCCAGCCTGGACGGTCCCTACTCTTAACAGGTCTCTCTTGTAAATGAGTCCTCGAGACTCAATGGGATTAACCTGCCTAAATAAAGGTTGAATGAAGAAACAGAAATACATTTTGGACACAATCTGTTTCGATGCAGACAACTTTGCTTTGAGATAATTTAGTACACTATTGATAACACCCACAAATTAAAATTTTTAATTTAACTGGGATCATATTTTTCCTAATTAAATTAACTTGTAAAGTCACTGCAGTGACACTCAAAGCAGTGCAATGTTACATAAAGACTGCTGCTCACTGTGATTTTAGATATAATCTCCTCATCCTAGCCTGGCATGTGTGAAAGCAGTTAAACCAGGATGTTCTGATGAGGTTTGATCTTATATCCTTGATGACATTTTTTTTTGTATCAGTTTTCATGCGTTTTAAACTTGAATACGTAAAATACTTGAAAATGTGCACATGTGTTCATTTCATACATGCAGTAGCTTCTAACTGGTGTGGCCTAATTGCTTGGGTTTTACTCCAGTGCACTCAATAAATCATGTCAGACTATTTACAGTTGTTTTTAATGTCAGTAATTAGAGGAATAGGATCATTCATCCATCCATCCATCATCTTTACCTGCTTCTTCTATTCCAGGTCATGGCAGTCACTGTGTAAGAGACTGGGACACCCTGGACAGGTCCAAGTCCATCACAGGAACACAGAGATACACAACCATTCACTCTCACTCACATCTAGGGACAATAGTTTCTAATCAGCCTAACTTCCATGTTTTTTGGTCTGCGGGTGGAAATTGGAGTAGCCGGAGAAAACCCATGCATGCACGGAGAGAACATGCTAACTCCACCCAGAAAGGCCCCCTGACCTGGATTTGAACCGACAACCTTCTCGCTGACAATATTTTTAGGTAAACATTAAACCATAAATATAGATATTTGTATAATGATTGCACTTTCCTATTTAGAGGGAAAAGGTAAACAATAATGCCAAAAAATAGCTTTTTCTTTTGTAAGTAAATAATTTGTCAAGAAAAAGAAAAAAACATGTAACACCAACTTTCTGTATAAAAATCAAACAAAAAGATATTTACTATCCTAGACCCCAAAACCTTCCAATCCAGCACACTTCCATTAGTAGTTGGAAAATACACTGAATTGTTACCTTAAATGAAAAATACTTAACCTCCTTAGATACCAAATATAAAAAGTTATCAATTACAATGATGACACTGATATTCAATGCGTTGCCTCATAAGGCAAGCTAAAACAAAGGCATTAGGTCAGTAACATACAGTATTTGACATGTTATTGCACAAAATTATACAAATAAACAGCCTCAACTTGCAGATATCCTTTGATGGAGCCTATACCATACCATACCATTTTATTTATAGAGCACTTAAAACAGCAACAAGGCCAACCAAAGTGCTGTACAAAAAACAACAGGCAACACATAGGCAACATACACAATGAAGTACAAAAAATAGCCATAAGAACATTGCAGAAATAAATATAACGACAAAACACAGATCATCTGGTGTTGAAAGCAACGGAATAGTAGTGAGTCTTTAAACAGGATTTGAAAACCGAGAGGGAGG
>JARVGS010000127.1:18709711-18731981 GCA_031762315.1 Hypsolebias antenori
TTTCGAGCTACGGCGGTATCGACCTACGAACGGTCCTTAGGTCCGGAACCCGTTCGTAGGTCGAGGACCACCTGTATACCCATATTACCAGTCTTGTTTGGTGAAGTTTTTCTGCAGCTTGTCATCTAAAAGGAATGCAAAATATGACTAAGTTGTATCATGGTTCTAGAGGTGTTGTGTCAGTTGTGAGATGTTCTGTGTGTGTTCTATTTCGTATAGGCTTCGCCCTTTAAGGCTATCGGTAGTGGGTTTATCCCTCCGCACGCAGCGCAGCACTGAAAACTTTAGTCCACGCCCACCTGCTGTGTGGGCACCACCCCGGTCCGTATCAAATTACGGTGAGACTGGACAATCGGCTCCCATTTTTTTCTTCAGCTAGCAAGCACTGTCTAAAGAAGATAAGTCGTCCAGCTCCAGCACCATCCGCCCCACCTCCTGCTGCCATTCCTGTGAGCTCCTTCTTCCAGAAGAGAGGCAGACGAGCAGCCCTTTTTCAGGCTAATGTCGAGGACGTTTTTTTTCTCCGTGGCTGGAAACTCGCTGGACGACGCCATCGCCTTTTGTTTTTTGACCGCGAAGCGAATTGGATGATTCCTTCTGAAAAGGCGATGCTAGCAGCAGCCACACTGCTCCTCCCCACCTTGGAGAGCACGATGGCGGCAGCTAAAGTTTGTCACCGGCCTTTCAGGCAATGTAGCCACAGAAAGTGGTGAGGGATGTCTTTATTTATTTATTTAAAACCACACCAGGAAGAAAACTGTTTTTGTGGCATTGTTTTTAGCATGACAAGCTACGGTATGCACACATCTGCTATGTTAAGAATCATTATAGAGCTTGATATTTTTACGCACAACATGCAGCCTTATTTTTAGCCTGCATGAAACGTGCGTGGTGCGCACACGCCGCTAAGTGCTGCTCTAAAATACCCCAAGAGGGACGGCCGAGCGGATGCTCAGTCACCTCGGGGTTTTTTTTTATGTCAGTGACCGCTCTGCTCCCAAATGCAGGCGCTGTCCTCCTGAAACTGCCCGGCATAATTCAGGAGGCCAAGCTAGCACAAGGGGACTTTCTGCCCCTCTTCATTACCCGCCCCATTGGATGATCTGGCGGGAAGGTTTTTTGGCGCTGCCCCCAGCTCATCGCGCTGCCCCCATCTGGCCCTGCTTTCCAGCTGTGACATCACATTGGAACGAGGCTGCAGCTGGGCCCGGCAAGCTGAAGGCGCCCGTCTCCACCTTCGCCCTCATCACCAGAGTGGAGGGTTTTACCGAGCTGAGTTTTCCCTCGGTTCCCCATCTGGAGCCAAGCCTTGCTGTGGCGTTCAGGGCAAAAGCTTCCACGATGGGCCGGTGACCTGTCCTTCCAGGGAAGCATGATCAAACGATCACTAAGTTCTCCAACCAAGCTCATCAGTGTTTGTTCCAAGCGGTCGCAGCGAACAACAACGTCGCCCTGCTGACCTTCAGCATCTCCAAGAGGCTGGAGGAAGCAGACCTGCCGGAGGAGACAAAGAGCTTTCTGTGTAAAGCACTGACGTCATCCTTAATTTGTGTGCCACCTCGCCGGTCTGTCTGTCCCGCATAACCGCCTGGATGACCATGAGCCAGAGGACCACCTGGCTCTGCCTCTCTCTATCCATGCCCAAGAGGCTGCAGAGGGACCTGCTGGAGGCCCCCCATCACCCCAGATGCGCTGTTTGCTCCCACTTGAGGTCCCGGGTGATGGTGACGCCCAGAAACCGATAGGAGTCCACAGTGATGATGGGGGTATCGTTGAGGGTGAGGGGGAGCAGAGGGGCTGTGACTCTCCTGAAATCCACAATCATCTCCACTGTCTTCTGGGCATTAAGCTCCAGGTTGTTGTCGCTGCACCAGGTCACCAGCCGATTCACCTCCCTCCTGTAGGCAGACTCATCACCATCTGAGATGAGCCCGATGAGGGTGGTGTCGTCCGCAAACTTTACCAGTTTGTGGTAAAGTTTGATGATATTTCAGAAGTAAAATACTTGTATTGCTTCTCATTTTACTTAAAAACTGAGCTTACATTGTTTAGTGCCGACTTCTCACAACTGCCAACTTTGAAACTATGAAATGTAGTTATAATTATTTTCTTTTTTAATGTGGAAAAAGCAAGAGAGAACATCAAATGAGAACAATGAAACTCTTGCTGAGGATCCTGCAAACAAGAAAAGATGTTGTGTCTGACTGGAGTTAATGTAGCTACTGACTGAAACTGGTCCTTGCTTTGAAATGGGTTTTTAATTTTTGCCCCTTTTTGTAACAGAGTTTGAAACCTTTGTTTTAGACACATTTACTGATTGTGATCTTTTCTGCTCCGCCTAATGATTTTGTTTAAATGCACAACACATTTATTGTTATATTTTATTCTGACATCATATTTATCTGTACTGTAATTAGTTAAATCCCTTGTCTTGGTTTTGATTAATCAAATTAATTTTACTGTAAATAAGTCTCAAAAGGAACTTTTTAAAACATTTGTTGGAAAAAATAAGACTCCATTTTGAAACCAACCAAACTGCAAGCATCTCCCTGAGCGCAAAATTAATGTACCACTCATTATCACCGATTATGGCACCAGAAAGTTGGGAAAAAAACTTCATGTTATGCATTTGTCCTTGATTTTATGATGGCAGTAATATAAAATGATCCAACCCTCTCTCAGACCATTGCTCTACAGATATTTATTTCCCTGTGTTATTTAAAAAAAAAAAAAAACAGCCTTCTCTCCGTCTCACATCTCCATCCTGATTTCTCGTAATGGCCTCACAGAGCAGCATCAACAGCATGATGAGCATGTACAGCGAGACTGGTGACTATGGCAACGCCAAGGTGAGCGGCGAGATCCTCCTGAACATCGGCTACAACTATAAAACAGGCGCCCTCAACGTCCACGTGAAAGAATGCCACAACCTGGGGACGGGAGACGAGAGGCGGCTGCGCACGGACGCGTAAGAACGTTTTTACACCACCTGATGACAACAGCTGACATTTAACTGACAACAACGTCCATGTCAAAGGTTAAATCTTTGTATTCTTCATTTTGTTGTTGTAGGTACGTGAAAACATACCTGCTGCCTGACACATCACGGCAGAGCAAGAGGAAGACTAGCATCAAACCCAATACCATTAACCCCATATTCAATGAGAACCTGAGGGTCTGTGTCAGAAAAATAACACTCAAAAGGTTTAAATTCGTCTTTTCATCATGAAGCTTGATCGAGCTGGTGTTTTATTGTTTTCCAGTATGTGATCAGCCGCTCGCAGCTGGAGACTCGGACCCTGCAGGTGTCTGTGTGGCACCACGACCGCTTTGGATACAACAGCTTCCTGGGTGAGGTGGAGCTGACCTTCGACTCGTGGGAGTTTGACTCTCAGATAGAGGAGTGGTACTCTCTGCAGCCCAGGGTAGGAGCCTCAATCAGTCCCGCTCGTCATCCTTATCCAACCTGTGGAGAAGCTTCAGAGGTTTGCGGTTATTTATTTTCCAGGTGGAGAGCAGTATAGACGCCGCAATGCAGTACAAAGGAGAGCTGACGGTGGTACTGAAGTACATACCTGCAGAGAAAAACCTCACGCTGCCTCTGGACCAAGTTCAAGGTATATTTGTACACATTTCCTTAAAACGGCCACGTCCTCTTAAAAGTCACCTGGTCTGGAAGGGTCATGGTCTTTACATGTATTGCCTGCTGCCAAAAAAGACAGATGACCATGTAACCGATTGGGTCTGTGTGCTTACCGTATATTTCGGCCTTTAAGTCACTTTTTTTTTTTCTTTCATTTTTTCATTTTTCATTTACTCTTTATTTATACAGGTAGTCTCACTGAGCCACGAAAACTCATTTCCTGTTTAGGGAGCAGATGGTGGGGGTTAAAGGCCTTGCTCAGGGGGCCAGAGTGGGGCAAATGAGGGTGGAGGCAGGTGTGGGTGTTTCACCTTTTTCCACCCACATTTTTTGATGTTGTTGGTGCCGGGGTTTGAACCGGCGATCTTCAGATCACAAGCCCACCGTCTAACCACTGCGCCACCACTCCCCCAAGTCTGTTTCTTTCTTTGTGCACGCTTCGTAGTTTTTTTTTTTTTTCAAACTCTTGTAATCAGCAAGTGCAATTGAGCGCAGTTGAGTTGAGACTAGTTGAGTTTCTTGGCTATGAAACAATGTTTGATTTACATAGAAACAAAAACAGTCAAGTAAGCTTATTAGTCTGGACCTGAACAAATGTACATGCAGCTCATCTGTCCAATGGATGCTGCTCTGCATGTGGCCTGGCTTTTATCTTTGATTCAGCTTGTTCATATAGGAACAGTTCACTGCAAGAATCATCTTCGGTCTTAGTTTTTGTTGTTTGGTCTTTACTAAACAGTTTTGTCCTCACCCTTGTTGCCACTTCTGCTCTAATAAATATGTTCTGGTTTCACAGCTAAACAACTGTGGGTTTTAAAATTACAATTTACACATTTGCTGTGAAAAAGCAGCAGATTAGAAGCCAAAGAATTGTGTATTTCATTGAATTTTAGTTTTTCTACAGTATGTGATTAGTCAGTTGTATGACTGTTATATTACCAATAAAATGCCCTCATCGTTTCATTTGCTGGTTAAATATTGATCATGCTTAAATGAAACATCGATCAAATGTATCAGAAAAATAGTTTTTGGTAGTTCTTCTATAACTGTGGTCCAGCTGGAAGCCTTTTCCTCCCCCCCCTCCACCCCATCCCACTTATTTAAATCAAATGCTTCACACAGCTTTTGAACATTTTCATTTCTCTACTCCATCAATGCCAGGAAGTTTGTGCAACCTTTCCAGCAGCGTTTACTCTATACTGTTACAGACACTTGCACTTTGTGAGTTTGCTTATTACCGTAATCAAAGACGAAAGAACTGTTACCGCAGTCAATGGGTCCGTAGCGTCCAAGGTCCAGGTTTGTGATGGGGAACGACACGTACACTGTGCTTTTACTGATCGACCACCGGGATGTTGTAAAACGATTGAGGTCTTTTTGAGAGTGTTAAGTCAAACATGTCTGTACATAACCATCACTTTTTCATTTTTTTTTCTCCACAGGAAGTGTTGCCAAGGATACGGATCACTATGACCTGAGGAAACCTGTGGATGGATAGCCTCTTGGTGCACTCCGTCCGCCTGTTACATCTCTCACACATCTGGAAAACACAGAAACAAACAGCTTGGGTTTTTTCCAAAGTTTTCTTTGGAGTTTAAATAAAGCTTCAGTAGGGATTAGTGACAACAAGACATACTGGTGAGTTTTCTTTGTCCAGTTTTTCCTCCTGAGAGAAGAGGTCCAGGCACTCCCGCAGAGTGACCTTCCCCCCATAGCTCTTTTTGGGGATAGGCAGCGACAGGTCACAGAACACATCGAACGTGGTGGAGTAGTGCGAGCAAACCGAGCAGTTGAGCGAGCTCCGCAGCTGGCCAGAGAACAGCTCTGTGACGGAGGAGACAAGACTGAGTTGATTCCTCAAATGAACCTGATGGAGGACAGTGAATCAACAACACTCCTTACCTACAATCACACTGTCATCTCTCTCCAAGTGCTTCTTCCACATGGCTGCTGCCTCCTCCGAAATTCTTCACAAAAATGAAGGAAAAAAATACATCACAGAGAGCAAGAGAACAAGAACAGATGTATTTTTTCCCCTCACATACGCACCTAAATCGGCCATATTTTTGCTCGGGCTCCTTCACCATTCTCCTAACGTTTGGTCTGCGGTTTATTTCAGTGTGGAGCTTGTCCAGCAGAAACCTGAGGAACTCCTGAGCATCCTGTTGACTGCAAAGAGACACAAATTCACTCTCATCACCCGCCACTGAAGTCCTGCCAGTGTCCTTGTGTGCCTGTGGCCAAAATATCTCATGAACCACTGGACAAATTTTAATGAAACTCCCAGAAACTATTCACCAGATGTACATCTCCAAATGATAAGCATTTGGAGTCAACTCAAAACGGACACCACAACTATTCATCATCAGCCAACACAAAATGGCTATAACTCAGTCACTTTTACGGATACTGTGCTAATATATGAAGTGGTAGTATTTGAGATTCAAGAGCTGGATTATTGAGCATGCATCAGGATAGTATTTGAGAGTCATTTTCAGCACATAAGATTTAAAATAAGTCCAAAAAGTTTATAACTCCATACTTTCGCTGAAATAAGTCTGAACCTCTGCAGAAGGCGATATGTATTCCTTCCAAACTTTTACTGTTATGTGTCTGACACAAAAAAACATTTATGAACTTATTTAGGAAAAACTGTGGTATAAAATGAATGATGTGCTGTGTTTCCTGGGTTTTTGGTAGCACTGTCCTAAAATGAGTCAGACTAAAAAAGACCTTAATGACCCCAATACTGTAGATCATGACATCTTATGCCACAAAATATCTCTCAGGTTGAAGGCAATGTGTTTGAGATAATGGTACCTCATCTAGCTACCTAATGGTCACTAATAGTGTGCCACAAGGCTCAGTTTTAGGTCCCACTCTTTTTTACAATTTATATAAATAATTTAGGTCAAAACGTTCCCGACACATTCTTGCATCTCTATGCCGACGGCACTGTTGTTTATTGCCGAGCTAAGACAGTTGCCAAGGTTTTCCAACTTCTACAGTTTGCATTTGACATCATTCAGTCAGTCTTTTTCCATCTCAAGCTGGTGCTAAATGCTGATAAAACCAATGGGATGTTGTTTTCAAACAGGATGTTGGTTCCAGCAACTCTTCCTCCTATCTCATCCATGCATGGTGTTCCTATTGAGTTTGTAGAATCTTACAAATATTTGGGAATTTTGGTCAATGCACATCTCTCTTTTAAACCACATATCAAAAACTTGATAAAGAAACTGAAATTAAAAATGTTTCTTTTTCAGAAATAGATCTTGCTTAACTCTGAATGTGAGAAACATCTTGTAACCACTACCTTCCTACTGGCCATTGACTATGGTGAAATTATTTACATGGATGCCCCTGCCAGCTCCTTGCAGATGTCGGATGCTGTCCACCATGGCATGCTAAGATTCATAACAGGTTGTAACTACTGTACTCCACTGCACTCTGTACTCCTTGGTCAGCTGGTCATCATTATCTACACATAGGCTCTCACACAGGTTCATTTTCATCTATAAATCCCTCCTTGGTCTGATACCTTCTTATATCTCCTCCCACGTCACACCGTCAGTGCAGTCACAGCATGCGCTCTCAGGCCACCATTACCTGCAGTGCTCCCTCAGTACGGACTGAACTTGGCAAAAAAAAAAAGTTTCCTACTCAGCTCCTGCAACCTGGAACACTTTGCAACAGGAACAGAAGTTGTCCTCCTTGACGTATTTGGGGGATTTTAAACATTTGATAATGTCAATAGAAAAAGCAAAGCAAATATGTTCGAGTTTTTAGTATTTCACCCTGTTCTATGGCACTTTTATTGTTTTACAACACGACTTTCATTTTAACTGCATTTTGACTGTAGTTTACTATTATTCTTGTCTGTACAGTACATGTTCAGTCTGGAACAGGTCTCTCTTGCAAATGAGTTATCGTGGCTCAAAGAGACTAGCCTGTATAAATGAAGGTTGAATAAAAAAATGAACCCCTATTGTGAGGAGTGATAGATCAATCTGCATATGTCTATCTTACATCAGCTTTATAACTCAAACCTCACACTCTGTTCTTTGAAATGAGAAAGCTCCTCAGATGAGAAGCGAAACGTCTTCAGTTACAAATAAAGTCCAGCTGTTTTTGTCTTAAACTTTTTTGAATTTACCATGTCCTGGATGACTGAGCCCACTGTCCTAAAACATGTTGAATGTGTAAAAGTTTTTGCTGATATAACCTTGTAAAAAAAAAAAAAAGGGGGGGGGGGGTAGTTTTACCTGTAACTGTTGAAGTAAGGCACTGCTTCTTTGAAAATACTGTAAAACTGTCGAGGATTTACAACCGTGTCGCCTTCAGTGATGTCCCAAAGGCCTGACAGCACCTGAGTAAAAGCTTGTATGGAAGAAGAAATTAACTAAAATCAATACGAGGGAGTGAAAGTTTTAAAATGGATTCATGAATAGCAAAATAAGAGAAAGAAGCACACCGTCCATGAGCTTGGCCTCCTCTTTGGAGTATTTCTCATGCTTGTAAGACTTGAGGAGACAATAGTTTCGCAGGACACGTGTGTGAGACAAACATTGGACCACAGCGTTCAGGAAACACTAATACAGCAGAAACAGAGCGAGGAGCTGAAGCAAAAAAACATCTGCATTCTTTCTTTGCAAATAAATATTTTTAACGGCTTCATCTGAACACCTACTGTGTTTCCGATGTTTCTGAGGCCACGCCTTCCACTTCCAAAAGCAAGTGGCTCTTTCTAAAAAAAAAAAAAGATAATTTCAAGAAACACAAAGTAAAACTAGATCCAAACAACTGCATCGTGTTGTGTAATTGGTATGCTGCGCCTCCTATTTGACCCCTGGTTGTGCCTGTGCTTCATGTGACACGGTCTTTTTTTAACCCTGCCATGTTGGCCTGTGTTTAACTTTGGCAGGACAGATTTAGCCTTCTTATCTCATTAGCACAACAGGAGCGGCTCAAACGAGGTCAGTCTGAAGAGTCCATCCAATTAGACAACACAAGGAGTACCGACAGGTGAGTAAACACATGTGAACCCATGTCTAAACGCCGTTACATGATTGCTCCCATCTCAATGATTTCCATTTCAACCCACAAACCGAAGTTTTGCGTGTCCCCACCTCGTCGTCAGCGACCAGAAGCAGGCCCATCAGCGAGGTGTAGAGCACAGACTGGGAGATGTCGGTGGTCTCTCTCTGTAGGCCGTTCTGAGACACCAGGGTTCGGCACAGGGCCTCACAGGAACCCTCCACGTTGACGGCACTGGAGCCAGGCATCCTGTATTACCCGCTAACCTCTGAAGAGGTAATCAAAGCAGCCCCTGACGCAAAGTCTTCCAAAAAAAAATAAATAAATAAATAATAAAAAAGCCTTACATTGGCTGAGCTGTATCTCTTAATTGTTTTCACTTGCAAGGTGAAAGGTGAGCAGGACGCAGAGGCCGTGCATGAACTGCAGAGAAACGCTTCCTTTGCTCAGCTTTCTCATACTCTTCCAGGTGAAAGTCAAAGAGGTGACAATCACAGCTGCAAGGAAAAGAACAAATCCTTTTGACTAAACCGAGATAAATTCACCTCACCTTTATTAAGTGTAATGTTGAGTCTAAAAGGGATTGACCTCGACAAATCAAAACATTAACACCTGCCACTGAAAACAGAAAATCCCTGGTGATCTCACACTCAGCGGTCATCGATTTAGCTGAACACTTAAACATACTTATCGTTATGTAACCTTGATGCTAGAAAGCACCACGCACCCATTAACCCAACTAATGTCCATTGTTTAAGCAGGTAAAATGAACCTTTAAGCAATGCATATTATTTTACAAACTATTTCTGACAAATCCGCAGCATTAAGAGATCAGAGTGATTTGGACTCACCTGAGCGCCTCTCTATCTGCGAACAAAGTGTCCGAACCCAACTGTTCCCATCGTCTGCTGAGCTGTTAAAAATGCATAAGGGGACGTCTACGGTTTCACTGCGTGTTTGTGTGCTAGAAGTGAAAGTCTACCTCTCTCCGTCCGTCCTGTCACTAGTGTCAAAGAGAGAGGGAGGGAAAGAAAGACCGAGAGGCGGCGAGAGTGACAGAGAGCGGGGAGGGAGGATAATCATCTCTAATCTTTTCTTTGTGGATTGTGTTGACTAACAGACGTGTCATGGTGTCCAAGCAGCCCAACAAATATTTCAACTGTCAGTTTATTAAAAAAAAGAAAACAGAACGTCAAAATTTTTTTCACTTCAAATTCACATTCAAGAATACTGTTTCCCAGTATGTACAGTCACATCGTTCACAAAAAGCAATAACAATATTAATAATAATAAAAAGGTATAAAAATAATATGCGCCTTCTTTTCCCACAAGCAGTTCTGTTTAGTTTCTCCACCTGGCGATCAGTCCAGTGGTCAGCAGCTGCTGTGATCCGCCATGTCAGTGTCCGAGCTCAGACTCAGGTCGGCTATGTGACACAGGGCGGGATCGGGGGGCAGAGGGAGCTGCGACTGGCTGGTCTGGGCCGTCCTGTCCCGGGACTGCACGATGGCCTGGCGCAGGCAGGTGATCCACTGCTGCTTGCTGAAGGAGTCGTTGGCCTGCAGGCAGTAAGGGTTGACCTTGGAGCGTCCTCTGCTGCTCACGCGGAAACAGTTCTTCACTACCAGATGACAGAAAGAGGAAGGAAGTTGAGTGAAAGCAGAATTGTAGGTTTCAGTTCAACAAAAGGAGAAAAAAAAAAAAAAAACAAGAGTGGCATTGCTTTTGTTGCTGCACATTGCATGTGGGCTGAAGAATACAATATGACAAGTTTGACAACATAAATATATTCACATTTGAGTAAGTAAGTTTTGCGATGTGCTACCTTTATCATTTCCCCCGGTGAAGGCTCCTCTGAAGGTTCCTCCCCCCGCAGCCTCACCGTCCGGGATCTCCTCCAGATTTATCAAAGCGTTGCGCAGCGGCTGTCGGTACACATGAAACACCTGCCCGAGCTCTCTGTCCTCCCCCGGTCTGGTGAGGACCAGAGCCAGCTCAAACAGGAACACGTGCAGCCGCTGACAAAGAGGCACACACAAGAGATCGATTTTTAAAAAAGAAACTAGAAAGTCCTTGGAGAAACTTTGAAGGGCACTGCCATGCTGCTGCCAATTTAACATTTTGATTTGACAGTACCTATGTGTTGGGTTCAGCACACCACATTTCAGCTGAATAGCTCAAAAAATGGCTGTTATTGTATTTGTTTCCCCCTTTTAGCTAAAGTGGCCATTTTGGATTTTTGATTTGGATCCAGTATGCAATGGGGAACCTTCTCAGCTATAACCTCACCAAATTTCAGCTCTATAGGTGTAAAAATAGCTGAGGTAAAGCTATTTAAATGTAACTTCGATGGCCACCTCAAATTTTTAGATTTGAATTCAGTATTTAATGGGCATTGTGCCAACACCAAATTTTTGCTGAATGGCTCTAAAATGGCTGAGTTATCATATTTTTTCCCTTTTAGCTAAGGCGGCCATCTTGGATATTTGATTTGCATTAGGAATGTATAACAACTCGCTGTCAGCAACGACCAACACAAATTTCAGCTCAACATCTCAAAGAATGACTGAGTTATAATCAATTTTTTGTTTGCTGAGGTAGGTGTGGCAGCCATCTTGAATCAAAATGGCTCCAAACGTTCATCAGTTCTAGAGAAACATTTGATGAGTACTTTTTGTGAGTCAAACAAATCCAAAAAGTGACTTTAAAAAAAAAAATTTTCCCAGGGAGCTGTGCACAAGTCAGTGGTTCCCAACCTTGGTCCTTGAGGAACACCATCCTGCATATTTTAGTTGTTTCTCTGCTCCATCACACTCGATTCAGTGGTTTAATTACTTCCTTAAGTTCTGCAGAAGCCTGTTAATCACCTGTTCATTCAAATCAGCTGTGTTGGAAATGTATGTTTCTAAATTGCAGTTCACACTAATTCATACTGTTTATTAAACAGTAAATGTTTTGAACCACAAAAATGAATGTTTGCAGTACACTTTAGTTATGTGCTGCAGTTTCTTTGCACAATTTATTTCAAAGCTTTAAAACATTGTGTCAAAGTAAAAACAAAACAATAAAAGTACCGTGATAATGACCTTTTTTTTGTTTATTTTATTTACTCTTTATTTATACAGGTAGTCTCACTGAGCCACGAGAACTCATTTTCAAGAGAGACCTGTTTTAAGGAGCCTTGAAAAGTGTTTAATCACAATTAATTGTGATTAATTTTTAAACAGATTTGCAATTAATTATGTAGTTAATTTTTATTAATCGATCAACAGCCCTAGTTGGAACAGAGAAACAACTAAAACATGCAGGATGGTGTTCCTCGGGGACCAGGGCTGGGAACCACTGCACAGTCAGGCGTTTTGTCTGGGAAAAATGGCGTCTTTGTCTGCAAATTACATCACCATGGTCACTCGAAAAGCCAAAGTAATGGCGCACATCACAATGTCGAGTCGGTCGTTTTGATATAACATTTGTGGGGGTACACGTTGCTGTTTGGGCTGCTTTGAAGTTTACGGAAGAGTAAAAAATAAAGTTAATAAACCCTGAGTCAAGTGGTTAATAATAGATGCTGCCTCAACTAGGCAGTCCCCAATAAATAAAAACAGAGGACGTTGCAGACAAAACTAATGTTTCAAAGGGACATCGTCTAAAACGTACGGATGGCTCTGTGAAAGCGTCACCAGCGTCAGGTTAGTGGTGCTAAACCCACCTGTCCCTTATTGTTCTTGAGCTCTCCGTGGCAGTACAGGAAGCGAGACTGCTGGATCTCTGATAGTCTCTGACTCTCCTCGAGGTAGATGAGGCCTCGCCGGTAGAACTGGCACTCTGCCTCCCCCGTCTTCTTGTTCACTTCGGCCACGATGGCATGAAGCATGTCCAGCTTAAGACAACAAAGACATCCCCCTCACTTTAAGACTGACAAATATCCACAGCAGAAAACAAATAGCAGCACAAACAGAACATCTGTTTAGGCCCAGTGCCTTCAAGCTATCAGACATTTTCAATAACCTTTTTAGGTCACGATTATATTTTGATCTATGTGGTCTGCACAGTTATTTTAGACAATAACACCTTTTTTTTTCAGGCTGTTAAATTTCACTTGATTTAGATTATAGCTGACGATATGCTAAACCACCCTGAGTGTTGGAAGTATGACGACGGAAGAGAAAGAGTGACGGAAATGTGAATTACCGGTAGCTGCAAATGATAACACTCAACGACAATATTGCAGTATTAAGCCTTCCTAATATCATGCAGCCCTGCAGTGTTTCTGTAGTTCTTTATACAGTTTGAAAGAAACTCAGGAGTCTGCAGGTTGTTTCTAGAACAAAACGAGCCTCCGTCTGAGCTTATATCAATGAAACAGACATAAAAATCATTAAACTAAAGATTTGCAGCTAATAATAAAAATAGTGGCTCACTTAAACAATTATTATTTCTGATGTGGTGATGAGTGAACTTTGAGTGTGATTATAGTGAAAATGAGCGTATAGATGCACCAAAATACAAGTTCAAAGCCTGAAATTTAGCGGTCGAGTTTTTGAACATGTGTGCGTACAAACTGTTGATGTAAACAGAGTAACAACTCACAGCTTCAGGAATCGTGTCCTCATCCGGGTGCTCCGGGGGTGTGCACTTCTGTATCTCCTTCAACAACAGAGGGTATTTGACCAGACGGCTCCGAGGGAGGTCCAGAAAGTTCCACAAGTCCAGCTTCCTGCTAAAGGAAGACTCCTGGCACAGGCGCAGGAAGTGCTCCACTCGTTTCTCCTGCTTCTTCTGGTCCAGGAGGGCTTTGGCCCCCACCTGGTTGCAGCAATACGTGACGTAGGCTCCCAAGCACGGGAACTGCGAGGAGGAACGAACAGGAGCTTTAAGAGAAACGCAGAGCTGGAGGCAGAGCAGAGATTCTCTCAGGATGAAAACGATGTTCGGTCCTTGGTTTCCATGGAGATGCTCACCCAGTTCAAGAGAGTAGGCCCCACCTCTCCAACCGTCTTCTCCGATCCCCTCAGCCGCTCGAGACGATCCAGCAGATCTGGTTTGAAACATAAACTGGACACTTTATACCCATCTGCTCACTACAGACTCATGTTCGGGCTGCTGTTTAATATACTGTATTATTTGACATTATTATTGTTTAGTGTATATCTTAGATCCTTGCATACTGTTTCCTTTTATACTTTCTATTTTTGCTATTTTTGGGTGTAACTGGGACCCTGAGTACACAATTTTGTTCGTACAACATGTGATGCATATAACAATAAAGACCCTTGAACCTTAGTATTTTTGTGTTACGTTAACGGTTAGATATTTGCCTAGAAAAATTAATTAGAAGCTGTAGTAGGTCATCTCTAGCTTTATATACTTTAACATGTAGTTAACAGCAACCTAAATGCCACTGTTAAATGCATGATGTACGCCATACACCATTATATTCACAAATAAATACATTTAACACATTTTATTGGTCAAATACATTTCAACTCTCCTGTTTGTACTCAAGTCTTCAGATCTGTTGTTTAAGACATCATTTATTGCACGGACTTGATCAGGAAATGAAGAGGCATGTTGAAATATAATTAGACAGAGTTAAGAGGTGGAGAAAAGAAAGTTTAAAAAATTTACCTTCATGCAGAGGAATGAGTGAGTCCAAAGTACCGAAGATTTGTCCGAGCTCGCTCTCCGTCATTATGTCCAACTTTAACATGGGCTCGTAGTACACCTGGTGGGAGAGGGAAGGAACACGAGCGTTTCAAACAAACAACGCGATGCAACAGACAAACATGCTGCATCCAGGCGAGCAGGTACCTTCTTGACCAAACTGAGGTCTTCTATAAGTTGTTTCTCTCCCTGAGTGAGCTCATAGATGACCTGCAGAAAGGTTCAACACAGCTGCTCAAACGTTTTCATGAAAATAAAGACGATTTCAAAACTCAAAATCAAACCCGCTAAATATATTCTATTTACAGATGATACTAGCATTTTCTGCACTGCAGAAAACATCCAACAACTCTCTGAGGTAACCACAACAGAAATGAAAAAATACAACATGGGTTCAGAAATAATAAATTATCACTAAATTTAGATAAAACAAAATTCATGATATTTGGAAACAGGAATAAACATGAAAACCGTGCGATCAAAATAACTATTGACAGTGTTGATTTAGAAAGAGTCCATGAAATCAAATTCCTAGGTGTCATACTGGATGATAAATGTTGCTGGAAACCACAGACCTGCAAAGTAAAAGTTAAATTAGCTAAAAGTGTTGCTGTTTTGAGGAGAGTAAGATTTGTTCAGGACTACAAATCTGTTTATTTTATATAATACTCTCATTGTACCATATTTAAGTTATTGTGTGGAAGGTTGGGGTAATGCATACAAAACAAACTTACAGTCGCTGTACACAATACAAAAATAAAAGGCAATCAGAATATTACATAAAGTGGGATACTGGGAAAATACAAATCCTTTTTTTTTTTTTTAATCAAATACTGTATACTGAATTTCTGGGACCTTGTAAAATTCAAAACGATACAATTTATGTTTAAAGTAAAAAAACCGTCAACTTACACACAATATTCAAAAAACGTTTGGTGACAGAGAGGGAGGGGGGTTATAATTTAAGTAGGGAAAAAAATAAAAACATGTATCAGAACAACCAAAGACTTTTTGTAAAAGTGTGTGAACACATCTATGGAATGGATTACCGGTAAATGATGAGCTCAAATAAAGTACAAATATAAACCAGCTTTAAAAAATCTGTATAAAAATGAGCTTATTGAAACATGTTGCATAGGATGGGTGTCTCAAAGAACAAAAATGTGATTGTTGATATTAATGTGTAAATTATCTAAAATGTGTGTACAGCATCATTTAATGTGTTATAAGATGCATTTGGTGTGGGGGAGACTAAAATGATTGTATAATGATGTGTACGACAGAGGCAGGAAATCACAAGATCTTTATCTTCTACCTGCTCCGTTTCGAACAAATTGTGTAAGATTGCATGCCAACTGGCATGACCATTTGTTTTATCATCATTTTTCTTTCCGTTTTTACTTTAGTCTGTTTGAAATAAATAAATGCATTTCTTTTGCACACTGAGTGCACAGAAAGAGTGCAGGGGCCAGCTTTCACAGCTGATTGTTCAATAAAGGAAGTTGAGCATCTGGTGCCAGCTCACATCCTCTTTCATAATACCCGTGCAGCGCAGCTTCAGAGAAACACCGAGCCAGTCATCCCATGCACATTTCAACCCCACACAGGCCCCACTAGTTTAAATATATAGTTTTTTAAATAGTAACATTTTAAGGTGTGTTTTGGGCACTGTCCATCCCACCTCTTGTCGTTTGATTTCCTTGGCGGTGAGGTCGTGACTCTCCACCGTGTCACTCCAACACTGGCTGTTGCGTCTACGTGGAAACGATGAGGCCTTGCCGCGGTTGCGCAGAGGAGCAGGGGGCAAAGGTCGAGCATCTGTGCGAAAGCTTATAGACCGCTGTGGAAAAGAGAGAAGGGGTTGATCATCTGCAAACAAAGAGGCATTAGGTTTTGTGTCACCAAGCACAGCGCTTTAAGGTGCAGTACCGAAATAGACTGGCCTATGCGTTTCAGGGCGGGGGTCTTCACTGGGGTTATGACCCCCGTTAGGCTGTTGGACTTCAATACAGGCTTAACTCGTTTGTTACTGGGCTCCTAAGATAAAAAAAAGAACAGTGACATTTAATAATCAAGATGCTTCACAAGCTCATCAGGGTCGTCAAGTTACCAAACACCTGACCTCCGAATCCTTCACATGTCCAGGCATCATTTCATCCTCCTCTTCTTCCTCTTCATCCTGAAGGTCAGACACAACTGTAAGCCAACTTGAAATGGAAAAGTTTTGCGGGGGAAAAAATTGCAAAGACAGCGAGAGAGGTTGAGAGGGGTGTGAGACATGTTGCATGGTGCAGATCTCTCATTTCCTGCGCGAGTGTTTCAAAGAGGAAGAAGGTTGAAACTGTGGCTCGGCAGCTAAATACAAGATGTCGGCCTGGTTTTACCTCCACTAAACACATCTGTTAATTTAATGTGACAAGATGGCAACAATCTGTAAAAATTAGAATTAGAACATCCCGTCAGCTAGAATACATTAAAGCATAACGCTCATTTCTCATTACTTCTGTTCTCAGCACTGTGGTCACAAAGGTAAGGTTGCTAACTTCCGCTAGTTGCTGAGAAAAACAGCAGATATGACTCTGGCACATTTCAGATTACTCACCTCTATGATTCTTATCACAGGTTCAGGAGCCGGGTCTTGTTTTCTCTTCTTCTAAATGAAGGAATTTATGTAAAAGTTAGTTTCTTGCATTATTATTCAAGTGCATGAATAAAATAATCCAAATAGCTTACCCCAGCATGATCACAGAGGACAGAGTGCGTCTCTCCTGACCTAAAAAGGGCAAATCTTTTTCAGGTACAAATCATTCACAAGAATACATTAAGACACAGCATTGTGGGTAAAATAGCTGTTCTGCATTAGGATGCATTAACTGTTTTTCACCCCAAGTCAGACATATTCAAAGCATCCATGTCTTCTTTTCTGATTGTCCCCACTCATCAGCAAGACCATAAAAGCAAGAAAGCAGAATGCACGAGCCATCATACCAGGAACTCCTCGTTTCACCAGTCTCCTCCACTTCCATCTTCTCCCTCTTCAATGCATCTTCACAAAATCATAAAGGTAGTTTCTCAAAAGGAGAAATAATCCAAATTCGAGCCACGCTTTAAACGATATCAGCTCAGGCGGCGAGCTGTTTGCATGGAGCCCTTTTAAAAGTTCAGTGCTCTTCTTCCTCCTCGCGCTCTTCCTCATCTTGCAGCAGACCACATCCTTTACGGTTGCACATAATCGCGTATCCGTTCTTCTAGAGTGTTTTAAACTCGAGGTGAAACGTCTCATCAAAACCCGTCATTTTGGATTTTCTAAGCTTTAAGAAACTCTTGATGGGATTAAAAAAAAAAAAAAAACTGAACTGACATTAAACAGCAGACACATGAGGAAGTGAATAAATGTGCTACTGTACTGCAAGTCCATTTCCTACAGGTAGTTAAAATATACCTATTGATTGAAGTATATATAAAACTAGAATGCAATACGTGATTTTCCATTGAATTAGGTTGGTGTTTAGATGAGAGGCAGAGCGTTCCAGATGTGCTCTGTAATGAAATCTGATCGGTTCAAACAGGAAAAACACGAGTCTGAGACACCGTCAAACAATTTTCATGTTCAGTCATTTACACGAACACATTGATACAACACACCTTGCGCAATAATCAAATAATCACTCACAGCCGTGCATCTTTTACATGTTTATTCACTATCACACTAAGTGCTCCCATTTCAAGATACATCCCTGTTGCCTTGCTCTTAAGCTGTTATGTCATTTTAAGTTGAAGTAAAAAGATGATTTATGATCTAGCATGTGTGTCAAACTTGCTCGCCCCCCGCCCCCCCAAGAAATAAAATAGAATATAACAAAAACTAAATAAAAAGAGAACAAAACGTCATGTGCAAGAAGCCCTCAGAAGCCACAGAACACTTAAAGTGAGGGGGTGTCTAACAGTGGAAAGGGCATTTTTTGTGTGTTTATATTCAGAGAAGAAGGTGGACAAGTTATGAGTTTTCTGAGTCAGACTGGTTTAATGAATGTGGTACATCTTCAAAAGAAACAAAGGGAAAACAAAAACTGAAGTCATGTGGAACCAGGTCCAGACGAGGAGTGATGAGCCCATATAGGCGCTGAGCTGGATTTAAGAAACCCACAGCTTACTGCTAAAGAGGATGTTAACTTTACACAGACACTTCATTTGGGCTTTGATAATCCAAAAAAAAAAAAAAAAAAACACGGAAGGCTTGTTTAGGTTTAGATATTCTACAAATGAGAAACATCAGAATGTCCAGAAAACATGCTCCTTTCCTCCAATGACACCCTTGTTCTTACAAAGCACCACCTGGATCCCTCTGCGCACATACAGGTATCTTTAGTCAGCTTACTGGGGCTATGTACATCAGGCACAGGTTTACACAAAACCACAGGCCTAAAAAAACATAAAAAGAAACTGATTGATCCAGTAGAGCCCAGCGACCCACTTTAAACACCCCCTTCCCTTGCCTCCCACCCTGCAGTGGGTGGGCTCAGTGCGGAGCTCAGCGTATGGTGTATCTGACATAGGGCACTTCCACGTCTTCATCCGACAAGTCGTTACAGCAAAGCTCGAACACCAGGGCTCTTACATGTTTGCCCAACTTCTTTTTGGACACCTTAGTCACAATTTCAGTCATCCTGCAGAACAAAGAGGAAAACCACTGAGACAAAGAACATTAAATATGTGTTTATGAAGGAAATGTAGTTGATATATATAAATACATATATATATATATATATATATATATATATATACTCACGGTAGGTCCAGTCTCTCTTTGAGTTTGGCAGCAGGCATGAAAAATGAATAGAGCATGGACACTCCCTGAGAAAGCATGGTGATCTCCAACTTGTGCTCATTCTGGAGAAAAACAAACGATCGGTGGTGAACAACAGAATGGAGCAAAACTAAAACTGTTGGTGCAACATAAGATTAGTTCAACGTACTTTGAAGTAGTCCAGGAACTGTCGGAGTGTCATTTCTTCCCCATTGGATTGCAGCCCTGTGACCTCAAAGCGATCCCAAAGCGTCCAATCAATTTCATAGTACTGCAAATAAAGAAATAATGTTAGTTCTTAGTAAAAACTAAGACAAATCAATTATAACATAGCTACTGCCTTTTTCTAAAATGCATCAAGATGCCTAAAATGTCTGTAAAAAAAATAGTACAGTAGTCCCTTAATATTTTTTTTCGCAGACTCACTATTGCGGTTTTGTTTAAGTACTGTACATGTACATAAAATTTTCCAAATAAAAATAAAAAATACACTGCCATTTTGTAGTTTTCTTTCATTAAGCCTTGTAATTCTTTATCTGTTACAGAAGCACGACCCATAGTGTAGCTCATTTGCGCATGTGCTAAAAGGAATACTTCTGGGTCGCACGAATCGCTGTTGAATGCTAGATTAAGGAAAATGTACTAGTATAATTCTGTTTATGAATAAGAACCACCTTAATTTACTTGGAAAAGTGTGTGCTCTATCTCCGCCGATTTTCATGTTGCTAATTTACGCCACTCGTTTCCGTTAAAAATCATTGACATATTTACGTCATGGTTAAAATGATACGCAGCTTCACCACTGAGCGGCGCCGTTTCACCATGGAAATAATTCATTCTGTATCTTGCAGGGTTTTTCTCATTCAGCCCAGGCTGGGAGTCAGGTCTAATGCATCGTTTATCATTTTAACCAATGATTTGTAATGCAAATATGGGTGGCATAAATTAGCTACATGAATATCGGTGCAGAGAGATTGGTGCACATACTAAGTAAATTAAGACAGTTTTTATCCATAAACAATGGCGATCTGTGCAACCCAGAAGTACACTATGGACTGCTTCCATAACAGATACGGGGAATGACAAGCCTTCGTTGTTTTACCAGTCTAAAGAACTACGTTACCCAGAAGCCATCAGATCACTTCCCAGAAGTCAACACTGGTCTTTGAACTACTGCTTGCTGCAAATGGAGGTTAAAGTTTTGCAACTCAAAGTCAGAAGTTCTGTAAGGATAAGCTCACAGGACTTGCAGGAAAGTCACAAATAATTCTGAAGCTGAACTCATCCATCAAGTTGTATCTTCACTACTGAGTAGTTGGGCTGCAGCTGATCCAGAATCAGTGTGACACAGATCCTGGGAGCTGCAGACAACAGATGGCTGTGGGGTTCAATTCAGTCAGGTTCTGACTGTGTGGTGCTGATCCAGACCGGGCCAGAGGTGGTGGATTAAATCCTGGTCAGCAGCACGCGCACATCAAGCTGGATAGCGCGGTGGGCTTCAGTCATGCTGTACTGGGAATTTTTTCATCTATCGGGTCGGACCGGAACTGAGGCGCTCCTGTACTGCAGAGCCTGGTAAGTAAAATTTTGTAGCTCCTGTATGTTGTTAAACTTAGTAGGCTTAAGAGTTCAGAGGACTGATTTGTGGGCTTCGTTGCTGCAGGACAGGTCTGCAGAAACGAACAGAGTCAAACTAAAACAGAGTTGGACCGGAACCAGAGCTGTTGCTATTCTGCAGAGTTGTTAAAATGACGTAGGTTTTAAGAGTTTAGAACATGCCAAGAGTGTGGGAAGGGTTTCTAAAGCATTAATATAAAGTTTAATGTATTAGAACTTGAACTACTGTATCCCTACTTCGCAGTTTTTCCACTTATGGCGGGGCTTCAGAGTATGGATCCACCGCAATAAACGAGGGACTACTGTACTCGTCGTATTTCTCCTCAGCACACACTGACACCATCAGTGTGAGAAGGTGAGTTGAACTCACTTGCACCCAGGCAGACTCAGTACATCTGCCTGATGCATCAGTATTAGCATGGCTGTATCATCACTGGAGATTGCCAACATGTTGGAATATAATCATCTTCCTATAACGACAATGTATTATTAAATATTACAATATATAATAGAGGACACATGCACTCACCTTGTGTTTAGGAGCAGCAATGGGCTCAGAGAAAGCAAAGAAAGGCAGAGCCAAGTTCATGAAGCCATTTTTGTAAGACTCCAGCTTCTTGTGTCCTTGGACGATCTTGATGAGCTCCAAGCACACCAGACCAACCACTGCAGCTGTAGTAGTGGCAATAGCAGGAATGATCTTGCCAGCAATCAATTTGCTCTTGATTGTAGAGACAAATGCAAACAAACAAAAAAAGTTATTTATAGATATTTGTTTAAATGTTGCACAAACTGAAGACTGATGTTTTGTCCTAAATTACTATTGTGATCGAAATCACTCTGAAGTTGTGAAATTAGCATCGCTGCCTTTATACACTAGCAGATGTACTTTGAACACAATTATCACAGAAACAAGTTCTACATTCGAGGGATGAGAAGTTTGTTTAAAGAGAACATGCATATCCTAAAATAATGCGGCCTTACCTTGTGTCTGTCAGCAGGGGGAATGTCGTAGTTCTCAGCTCTCAGATTGGAGGAAGCCACGATGAAGTCCATGTGGAAGTTTGTATCATCATCCTGTTGAAACACGGACAACGATCACAAAGCAGGACAAAGTTACAGGAGTGGTGATGTTAGTCTGAGATGAGATTTCTGTGTAAGGTCATTGATTCAAATGGGTTTCTGTCAATAGTCTATCAAATACAATGTTGAAGCAGTGCATTCATTAGGTGTAACGAGTTGCCTTAAAATTGTAATTAAATAAATTAATTAATTAATAAAAAAAAATAAAAAAATCAATTATTGTATACCCTGATGCATGCTCAATAATCCAGGTAGAAAAATCTAAAAAAAGCTAAGTCTGGTCCTCTGGAAATTCAAAAAACAAAACAAAGAAAAAAAATTGTAGAAATGTTTTGTCTTTCGTCGAAAGACTTCCTCAGTCTGAGATGCTGTATTCAGCTCAGTCTTATAAATAGCACCCTCTCACAGTGGATCAACCA
>JARVGS010000127.1:18749711-18765917 GCA_031762315.1 Hypsolebias antenori
GTTCAATACAGAAACAACTGGACTTTATTTGTAAGAGGAAAACGTTTCGCTCTCTTTCTGGAGAGCTTTTTCAATTCGTTCAATTCGTTTTTCAATTCGTTTTTCAATTTCAATTGAAAAAGCTCTCCAGAAAGAGAGCGAAACGTTTTCCTCCTACAAATAAAGTCCAGTTGTTTCTGTATTGAACCTTTTTTGAGCTTACAAATGAATATACACAAACACACATATAAATATCTGTCACACAAGTGCATGAAAAACAAATTTAGGATCCTTCCACATAAAGTTAAAAGGCTTACTCTACCGATGCCAAACAGAATCCAACAAAAAACATATTTAACTACCACTCTAAAGAGATGTCACCCTGTTGTTGAGCAAGACTGCACAACAATCTTCCTAGACTCCAAAATGCTATTAATATATATTAAACTGATACAAAACCCTATTTTAACATAGCTTGAGTTTCGAATATGCAATGTGCCATCCTCATATTGAATTGAGCAATTACTATTAAGCGTTATAGAGGTGCAGCTGTGGATTAAACAGGTACATTAGGTGGACTAGTGGAAAAATGAATGGATGCTGCGCCTCTGGGCACTGAGGTTGAGGGTAGGGGTGAGCATTCCTTACAGATGAGTATTGGGGGAGGGGGTGCCCAGCAAAAATGACAAAGGCCCAGGAAAAGACTGGGCCGCATAATCTTGGGTACACGTGCCGAGGGGATCCCCAAATTTCATGCTCTTAATACAAAATGACGAGACAAAAGCTATTTTCCGTTATTCCGCTAGCCCTGAAACAATGAGGTCAGGATAACAGGCTGCCTAGCCTGACGCGCTAAACTGACCACACTATGATTAACACCGATAAATCGCGCTATCGTAATGTGATCCGTACAAAACATAATAAATATCGTGTTCTAGGAGGCCAGTACGTTCGCTAAAACGGAAAGCATCTAATCTTGGCAGCAACCATAGCGTTCCGGCTGCCATTTGTCACACGGTGTTTAAAAAACAACAGTTTCGTGCCCACAAAACATGTAAATGCTAATTTAACAGCTACGTGACAGTGCCTTGATAGCGTCGGTTAACAGAGCTGGTAGCTGAAAAGGTTCAGTTCACTAACCGCATAAGACGTTTACGTGTACCATCAACGTAGATTGAAACACTGCGTAGTTGTTAGCATGTGTCCAGTTAGCTCTCATGCTAACCAACCACTCAACGACTTTTCCCCCCTTCTTGTGCCGCTACGCTAGCTACCCGGCTAACATTAGCCGACTAGCCGGGGCTAACGTTATCAAGACGAGAGCTTACACAACACAAGTATGCAGAACTTACCACATCCGATATTACTCGGCCTGATTTGTAATATTAAAAATCTGTTTCAACGAGAAATCAAGGAAACAAAGTGACAAGTCTACAAAGCCGCTGGCGGCGAACAGAAAAGTGTGTCGGGCTGAGCTGGCGGGCTCTCTGTGTGAGTTTTTTCCACTGGACGTCTCCCTGCCCGGCTGTTCCCAGATCGTTTCCCCCCTCACTCTATTTCAGTGAAAAAGCAAAGCAAAGCAGCAACATGTGCACGTTACAAGCGGAACCAAGTCTCAGAAACAGAGGGGTCGAAGAAAAAGATGTCTACGATGAATTTTTTTTTATTCGTAAGAGATTAAATTATTTTTTTGACGTTCACTAACAATGCCGCAAAGACAATTTGTATTTAGTTTCCTACTCTACGGTATTTCTTTAAATGTAAGCAGTTTAAGACAGTCCACCAACAATGATGGACTAAGCCAAAACTGACGCAAAGCTTTCTGGGACTTGTAGTACTTTTATGAGAACGTACCTGTGGTGACTGCTATGGAAAAGAAAAATAACCTCAACACTTTTTAAATTTAAATACTTTTATTGAAGTCTTTGCAAACAGAGCACATTTTACATAGATGGTGAATATGATTTCTTAGTGGGGGTAGGGGGGTGGGGGGGGAACACAAAACCTGGAATAGCACTCACATCAAAAACAATGAAACTGAATCAAACTTGTTACATAATAAAAAGGAGCAAATAGAGAGTACTTTTTAATTAGCATTACTTATGTATGTACAGTGGAGGAAAAATAATGCTTTTAAGCTAGATCTTTGGAAAATTTTAAAAGAAAAAGTTTGTGAATTATTTAAATGCCTTCATATAACATCTAGCATCTAAACCAGTTTTCTCCAGCTTTTCAACAGTTGCAAAGGATTTCCCAAAAACTTTGACATTTTAATTTTATCTATATCACATGAAACAAACTTCCAGCAACCAGTACTCAGCCAGTTCAGTTTCACATACATCAAGACAGCTGCATGATTCTGACCCTTGGAAACAAAACAGCTACATAAATAAAGGAAACTAAAATGACCAAAATGGAATAAGCTTCCTAAAAACAGGTGATCAAAACATGAAGAACATATTGGGATCAAAATATTCATTAGGAAACTAGTTTTTTTGTATGTATTTACAGTTTGTAGGCAATAATGCAAACATATTTTTATGAATTGTTAACAGTTGTGATTAGCTGTTACTTTATCCTACTATTCTTACTTGTGTTGGCTGATTGCAACATCTGCTGAGTGCTTGGATGTGTCAAAATGGATTGGTTGTGTGGCTGATACTGAGGCACACGATCTGGGTCTGACAATTTAACAAGGTTTAAATATATTTGCTGTTGTCACTCAGAGATAGCGCTCTAATTTTACTTGTCTAGAGTTCTCATTTATTTGATATGAAATCTGACTCAAATTAAATGTATAATTTTCCATTTGGGGTATCAAGTAAAGTATAGGTATTAGTAACATTGTCAATAAACTCTTGACTTTAGCTGATAAAGCCAGAGTTTATCTGTTTTGCATTTGTTTATTGCCTCATGCACACCAACCTTATAACCCCTTGCCCATTCCAGCTTTTGGTGACTGCCCTGAATGAGCAGCACCTCTCTGTCCATCCTTGTCTTCCCTCCTGAGGGTCTGAGGTGAGGCCTGTGAGGGGGGAGACGGTGGGGGATAGGACGGAGGAGGTATGCCAAGGTGAGGGAGAGATGGCAGAACAGGCCTTGGAGAAGTGGGGAGTGGTGGAGGTGTCGTCGAAGTAGAGGAGTGTTGAGTTGGACGTGCGCGAGAGGTGGCAGGAGAGGCATGTGCACTCCTGGCACGCATTGGTTCAGCAGGACAATCACTTATTTGCTCAAGCAGCGATGGCATGTCTCCTTCTATCTTCTCAAGCACTGCAACCATTTGCTTTTCAATCTGTTCAATCACACTGTCCATTTGCCAGTCACTTGCAGCACTGCTCCCACCTCCTCCGTGATGTAGACCTGTCCCATACATCCCAATCCCTCCTCCGCTTGTGTACAAAGAACTATACGGACCCCCATAGCTCCCTGCTATCCCCATCCCCACAGTCACTGATTCTGGATTGTACGGTGTGGCGTGACGACCCAAACTAGCAGAGCTGCCTGCTGTATAACACCCTGGTCCTGGAGAAACAGCTGTTCTCGTCATGCTTACCTCAGCACTGTGTCTGTCTGTTCTTTTGACATTCCTGTCTCTTCTACTTACAGGGCTAGCATCACCTCTTAACCTAACTCCCATTCCTGTTTCCGCCCCAGTCTCCTGCTCCGCTGCTGAAGTAACTGGAGCTCCCACTGACCTTTCTGCCACTTCTTCAGGCACTTGTGTCTGACACCAGCTTCCATCGGTTTCATCCTTTTGTAGACTTTGGGCAGCTGGTCTTTTCTCTGGTGAGGACGATGCAATAACAGACGATGCAGAGGAAGGACTGTGAAGGGTTGCCGCCATCTTCTGTTTGCTTTTGGGCTCAGGAGAAGGGAATGTATGTTTTTTATTCACATCTGTACCTGAAGAGCTTTCTAACAGCTTTGAGTGTTCAGGGGTATGTTTGGCCTCTGGCACTACTTTATTTTGACCCAAATTGGCAGCCATTCTTCTGGTTCCATCCCCTGCTCCCTTTTTTACACTTGACTTGCTGAGCTCCTCTTGTGCAGGTCTAGGGGCTGAATTTGATTGGCTGAGAGGCTCCTGAATATCTGATGGAGAAATCCCTACAGATGGGCCTGCAGCCTTGTTTACTTCTTCCGGTATTTCCTCTACTTTAATGGCGCTCTCATCCTGGTATACTGCTTGTGCACTTTCAACAGTAACCTCTAAAGACACACTGCTCGATGTGACCCCCTCATCAGTTGTGCCTTTTTCTCCCTCATCACTTGTCCCCTGTGAAATGCGTCCTTCAATGCCCTGAACTTCAGCTGAGCTGTCATTTAGTGCCTCAGAGTTCTTCAGTCGTTGCATGAAGGTGGTTACGCGGATTGCTTTCTGTAATTAGGAGATAAAGCAAAAACAAGATAAAGACAACAGAGTTAATGCAGTATACATAATGAACAAACTTTAGAGACAAGCGTTTGACAGATTGCATGTTCAAGCACCATGGTTTAACACCACAAGCACTGAGGTGTAATTTCTGTGGAGCAAAGAAATATTAGTGTCATTTGTTTACCATTAGGAGGGTATAATATATTATATACCCTGGTTTAAATCAATCTCAAGTCTCACTGTTCTCCAGAAACTCCATGACTGCTTGCTGACTGTAAAAGATACACATTTACAGTACATGTGGATGTCCTGTTTGAGTTATAGTAATCTGATTACTTTTAGTCTACAAGCACGGGAGGAGTTACAGAGATGTGTGAGCTTGGCAATTGTTTCTAAACCAGTGAGTTGAATTCCCTTGAATTCACTGAAAATGAAACCCACTAAATACACAATGGCTTAACTGAAGAGCTTCTATTTGTGTGAGCTGAATGCAACAACAGTTATGGGACAATGAGCCAGGATTTGTGTAAGAGGAATGCTAGAGGGCCTTACAGTCCAGATCACTACAGTTCAACAGTCAACAGTGGCCAACAGCCTTAATTTCCTTTCCGTTTCTCCTTCTCCTTATCTACACGGATGCAAATACAGAACAGCACTTGGATCCTCTTGCTAATTGTTATCTGTTTTCTATTAGTCGAGTTACAGAAACTAGTGCAGATGAGGAGAAAGAAAGGTGCAGAGCAGGCCACGTTGATCATCTGGATCTAATCCAATGAAGAAAAGTGGGACGGAGTAGATGGATCTCTGTTTGAGACAGACAGAGTGACAATGAGCTGGAGCAGAGCTTGAGAAGAACCTCAACAGCCTCGACATGATTAATGCACCTCAAAGTTGTCAGCGATTCTGATTTATTAACTTTACCAATAAGAACCCTTACTTAAAAAATGTTATATTGTTCCTTCTTTAAAACAAATGTGTGGTTTAACCATGCCAGACTGAGTGAGAGTTTTTAATCTCATGCTCTGTCCTTCCATTCTCACTTATAACAAAACAACAATACCTTCAACTCCTGGGATCACATGGAGAAAGAGAGAAGAGGTTTATATCTGTTACTCTCGCTGAAGATCAGCATATTTTTTCTTCCTAATTGTCAGTATACTCTAGCCCTTTATGCATTTAATTGCATCGCTTACTAATTAAAATCATACCTCTGCAGAGCTGTGCAATCAGTTTCAATTACATTAATGTCCAAGCAAAGAACTTGCTATTTCCATTTACTTTGCTGCTCATTTCAGTATATTTTACCAAATTTCATTGTGCTGCAAGAAATGAAAAGAGCTCATACCCGCCATTTGGCCTTGGCAAAGTTCTTTTCAAATTGGGCACACACACCGTCCTTTAAGTTCTTCTCTGATGCACCGTTCCCTGCAATCCTGGTCAAAGAGAGCGGGACAGTAAAGAAAAGCCCAGGTGCGTGCAACAAGTTGTGAAGATATACACACAATTACCATTCATGTTGAAGTGCATCTTGTGCTGTGACTCTCAGCATCTGGTCCACTTCCATAAGTCGACACACAAGCTCCTTAGCTGAAAGACAAAGAGCACAAAAAGATGTCATTTATGGTGATCATTAAATAGACATTTAATTTTTAATGAATTAAAAATAAGAGAGCTATTATATAAACACAATGTATCAGGCAGTGAAATGAAATTTTAATGAAGTGACTCCACATATTATTAGCTGCTCCTTCAAGCTAAGGTGAACAAGCCTGTCAGAAAGTAGCAGTGGGTGTTTAGTGCCATCGAGTGGTGGAGAGAAACACCTGCAGGGGAAATGTCATCCCAGTAAGGAGAGTCAAACTCAAAGTCTCCAGCAACAATGCGACAAAAGATGATGCGATTATGTAGATCTGTGTTCTCTTCTTCAGTTTCGTCATAAAAAGGAGGATTACCCGATAAGCTGCAAAGAAAAAATGAAGCACAAAAAAACAAAAGGGTGACTGCATTAACACAAAGCACACACATTCTAGAAATGATGTGCTTTGTATGCATGAATCTGTTGTGTTGTTAAGTTTTAAGCAGCTTAGAACATATTGTACTGTTAGCTGAAATGTAGTTTTTGAAATTAAGTTTGGACACTCACAGTATGTACATGATCACACCCACAGCCCAGCAGTCCACAGGACGACCGTATCGGTGTCGAGCCACAACTTCTGGAGCTGATGACAAAGAGTTCAGTCAATGTAATAAAATAAATATATAATGGACTGTACTTATATGGTGCTTTTTTTATCTCATCAAGATACTCAAAGGGCTTTACAACACAATCTGTGCCCTCATTTACCCATTCAGACAGGAGGACTCTACTATTTCTGTACAAAGACTAATCAGTGTTTTATCACCTTCTTTTTTTATTTACCCTTTATTTATGCAGGTGGCCTCATTGAGTTACAAGAGTCAAGAGTCAGTTTATTATTGCCATTGTCAGTGAACAGGATTCACAGACTAGGAACTTGCTTCGGCATAAAGGTGCAAATAAAATATAAAAGATAAAAGCAAACATATGTACACACCAACCAATACAATACAATACAATATTCAGAAAAAATGTGCAAATCAAGTAGTGCAGTTAAAATACATTCTCTTACGAGAACTCATTTTCAAGAGAAACCTGTTTTTGGAAGCAAATGGTGGTGCTAAGGGCCTTGCTCAAGGGCCCACAGTGGGGCAAATGAGGGTGGAGGCAGGTGTGGGTGCTTCACCTATACCACCCACATTCTGATATTGTCAGTCCGGGGAGTTGAACCTGTGACTTTCCTATCACAGGTCTTCTCTAACCTCTGCGCCACCACTCCCCTACACCAATGGGACACACATCGGAGGCAGTGAGAGGTTCGGCTTCTTGCCCAGGGACACTTCAGCACGTGACTGCTGGTGGAATCAACCCCCCCAACTCTTGTATTGGAGGCTGGCTGCTCTAACCACTCAGCCACAGCCACCCTGTAAATGTGAAATGCACCTAAATGCAAATAAATTCTTGGTTTTACTCTAGGCATTTGCACAGCATAGAATATAAAACTACTCGGACAACTTTCATCTGAAGCTCTCATTTTAGCTTCTCCTCCCTCTTCCCATCAGTGACTCTATTCCTTTTCATTATTTACTGATTTCATTACCTAGCTCCGCATTATGAATGATTGCACTGGTCTTAAACTGCAGAGAACCATCGCCAAAACACAGCTCTGCGCTTCATATTGCCCTCACATAAACCTCAGAAAGACAGAGAGGACTGAGGCAATGCACAGAATCAAAGAGCAGATGAAAAGAGAGGATAAACAGGAGGCGCAGGGCAAGTGCTGAACGCTTTCAATCCTATTTATGTTTTTCAGGGTTTTATGTTTCACTGTAAGAGTTTCTGTCAGATTATTATCTTCAAGAGCACAAAAAGTACAGATATCAAAAAGGCACAAATATTGCCCTGAGCTTAGATGCACAACATAAAGTAAAAGTATTAGTAAAATCCAAGAAACTATGAGAAATGCTAAATGAACAAAAACCAAAAGCCCACATATGAAGTGTAACGCACCTAAGTATTCAGGTGTTCCGCAGGGCTCTGTAATCGGTCCGTTCTCAAACCTGGAGAGGTAAAAGTCTCGCAGAACTACTCTGTGGTGATTGTTTTCTGTGTAGTACATCAGGTTTTCAAGCTAAACGGAAACGGAAAAGGGGAAGGAAAATAAACATTTGTTACAAACGTAATAAAAGGATTTTTGTAGAAATTCATTGATACGGATTGGCAAAATAACATATGAAAACTGCAGTCCGTTATCACTTTCATTTGAACAAAACAGACATCGCCCACATTTAATAGGATATTTAAGATTCCAGTCCTTAATTTTCATATTACTTTTTTTCTTCTCGAAGAGTTAAATGGAAACAGACATTGTAAAATTGTCTCAAGATATTTTTGCCTTTAAATGCTGTAAATCTCTCAACAGATGGAATGTGCACAACATTTCTGAGCAGTCTAGGAGCTGAAGAAATTTTGGATGGAATAATGATAAATAATTTTGGCAAAACAATGTCAAAACCTGACTGATAATTATGAAAATTCATTCATTCAACCTTTATTTGTACAGGGTTAGTCCCATTGAGCCTTGATGACTCATTTACAAGAGCGACCTGAAATGCCTGATGAGGCAAGTGATTTTTACTGAATAAGTTAAGAATAGCTATATTCTGAGAATAAACCACAATTTCAATTTTGCTAGACAGATACTGTATCTGTAAAATCAAACCTTCATTCATCCAGATAGATTCACTGTCAAATGTTCTTTTTTTATGACACATAAGTCAAAAATCCCTTTTATATGGTATGCCATATCTTGATGCTAATGCATGTTCACACATTTTGAAGTGTTTCACATTGGAGTCTATTAATTTTTAAATATATGAACTTTCTTGACAGATTTATATTTTGTTTGCATCAATATGTTGCTAGAGAAGAACAAACTAATGTATTTTAATATACAATGTCATAGATGATTAACATATTTTAAACCTAGCACACACAGTAAGCAAAACATGCCATATCTAATACACTGTAATCATGCTCAGGTTGATAATTGTGGCACTACTGAACATCATATTGCTAAGTTACTGTTCAGTCATGCAGGCTAGTAAAGTATGTGATGAAAACAAAGCAGTACAATTGTCTTTATCCACAAACCCTTGAACTGAACCTAAATCTACAGTATGTGTCACTGTGAGAGACAAGTTCTTAGGACAAGCTGTACAAGTCCCATCCTGTGTATTTCTATCTTTTACCAGCAGGTGGACTCTAAAAGCAGAGTTACACTGTTGTTCCCTTTTAATGGATTCACAATGAGGGATAAACTTATGCATTTGTTTGCAAAAATGAGTATTATAGATCGTTCCAAGCTATTAAGACAATGTTTACTCCCAAAGTAAAAGTCAAATACTCAGTTAATAATTCAGATAGCAGAGAAATGTGTCTCCACAGAGAATCTGTGGACGAAATGTTCAATATTGCTCTATGGGATGGGATGATGAAGAGGTGAAGTCACAGTAAAAAGTTGTTTGTTTCTCTTCCTTTTATAATTCTAGAGGTAGCCCATTAGTCTATTCAAATCTCTTCATCACAAGGACACACATTTTAGTGTATACGTACACACAAAAGCACATGTAGGTGCCACACCTTGTTTCTTATTCGCCTAGGGATTACTACTACTACTGTACTTCTTCACAATAACACCTTTTATTGCTCCCTGTTCTACCATAACTCCAAGTGGTAAACATAAAAAAGTCTACCCATGAGAACTTCATGTCTCGGTGGGAGATGTTCTAGAATGGTGCCGCTCGGGGTGGCTGCATGTTGGAATATGTTACATTCATTCTGAGATTTTGCTTTTGGAAACTTTAATTCCTCATTTGCTGGATGTAAATCACATTCCTTAGACGACTGTTTCCTCTGGTATCAGATGCTGTGAAACTGGAAGGATTTTTACTGAAACTTTTCTAGTTGTGGACATTTGTTATGATGTGTAACCATGACAACGATTTTTTATTTTTTTTTTTACAACCAGGAGCAACTGATTAATATCTCAAAAGCTCAAATAATATCTCAGCTACAGTACAGACCCAAATCTCAAATGAGTTTAAAAGGAGGTGCCGTGGATGCATTCCCGTCTCCTTGCCGCCTGTGCTCGAGTGCCTGACTACTGAGATCCTGGAACCAGCAGGAAACACGGCTCATGACAGGAGAAGGACCGAGATCGTCCTCCGGCACCTGCAGCTGGCTGTTCGCAGCGACAAGGAGCTCTGCAGGCCGCTGGGAGGAGCGGCCATCGCTCTGGGAGGAGTTCTGCCCAGCATTCAGGTGGTCCTGATGCCCGGAGGAGCCGAGAGGCCAGCTGAGTCTGGGTGGACAGCTCAGACGGCATCTGCAGCCAGTTTCTTCAGCTCCACTGTGGGATGGACATTTACAAGAGATCCTTCCTGCCTACAGTCATCAGTATCTATAAAATCACTTCATGAAACGAGGATAATGATTTACAACAACATTTAATTTCCCTTTGGGATTACTGAAGTTATTTTTTTAATGAACTCCCCGGTTTGTACTTTCCAGGTGAAACATATTTGCATACACACACCTAATATGATGCAGCAGTGGACAGTCAGTGCAGTTGTACCTTAAGGTTCCTGTGAACAATGTTGAGGGAATGTAAGTACGCCACGGCCTCAAGAACTTGTTTGATCACATTGGAAGCGTCTCTCTCTGTGTAGTTCCCTTGGTCCAGAATCCAGTCGAACACATCTCCTCCGGTGGCACTGCACATAATGGCACACTGTATGTCAGTGTTATTTTTAACAGCACAAAGTTTCTTGTTGCACCAAAGTTCTTGTTCTTTTGTCTGTTAGGAATGTGTGTTGCTTTTGCACAGCTGATCAGTTAAAGCAAGTGTGCTGGGTATTACTCTTTAAGACTTCGTTGACTTTGGAGACAAACAACGGGAGCGATTATCACATATATTGATCTCAATAGAATGACTATTGCCCAGGCCGAGCTGTGAGCTACACGTTAGCCGCCTGATGACTGCAGTCACTTCTCGGTGTTTCAGTAATGAAAATGCTTTGTGCTCACCGTTTCTGTCCATGTTATTGCTTTTAAACAAAGTTACAAATGTTGAATTGCACGAGTCACAAGCGATGCATATTTGTCGAGCTCCGGCAAATCGATTTCAAGCTCCTCGTTCCAAGTCTCCCATTGCAAAGCAAGGCTTCGGGGCCACTGAGTAATGTTGAGTGTTACTGAGAGCAAATATCTCATCAAACCTAACACCTTCCTCTGTTGCTGAGGGGAGAACCAGAGCACACAGTAATAAGTGGAAAGATCCAATTCCCACCTCTGAAATGATGGGTTTATTTGTGTGAGTGTTAAGATGCACAGCGGCACAAATGTATGCATTGTCAAAGAATGATTTTACAGAAAAAAGAAATGTAAAAAAAAATAAATAAATAAATAAATACACTCACAGTTCCTGGATGATGAAGTATTCTTTTCGGGTCTCAAATGTGTCTATCAGCTGGAGGATGTTTGGGTGATTGAGCCTGAAGCAGAAAGTATTAAGATTTTTCAGACTACAGGGTTTCACATGCAACTTTGTTACAGTTCCTTTCAAATTGCATCTTTTTTTTTAATTGTTCTATTTTCTGACTTTTTCATTTATCCAAATGTTTAGGGGCCAATTACGTACAGTTTCAAGATCATGATTTCGTTCTTGGCAGCCTTGCGAACTTTCCTGCCGTCTTTCTTGAGGAATTTCTTGCAGACAAACACCTTTTGTGTTTGTCTGTCCTTTGCCAGGCACAGCTCGCAGAACTCCTTCCTACACAGAAAGAAATAAAAAAGAAAATAGACAGACTGAGAGCAAAAAAGAGAAATAATGTGTCAGATGAAGGATGAAAAGGTAACTGTGTGTTTAAGTGAAGCATAAAAAACATGCTTGGCTGTTTTTTTAATCACATCTGACAATAATGACCCAGGAGAGATGAAGAATAATATTCAAATTAGGACGATTCAGAACACTGGCTGGGCTGGTGAAATATAGTGAAATAATTTAATTGGAAGGTGAGCGGCTGGGTTGAATAAATAGACTGTAAATAAAAATCTACGGGGCGTCTTCAGCTTCTTTAGCCTCTGAGGCAAAGTGTACTTCATGCAAATGGATTTAACGAATCAGTATTAAGAAAAGTCAAAATCAATATTTCTTAATGAACAAATCTATTTACATTAAAAATGTACAATTAGTGGCTCTTTTATTGTCCAGCATTAATATTTTTCATTTAAACTGGCTTGTTTCATTCACGTAAAGACAATTTCAGCACAGAAAAAAAGATCAGGAAGCTTTTTACACACATGGAGTAAATCATTTTTATTTACTTGACTGCAGCTGTAACACCTTTAGTAATTGTTTAAGGAGTGCACGTGAGAGATGAATGGTTGTAGTTTTTTTCTGATCTCATGCTTTCTTCATTGTGTGTGTGTGTGTGTGTGTGTGTGTGTGTGTGTGAGTGTGTGTGTGTGTGCGCGCGCGTGTTATGTAAATTCTTAGCAGAAACATCTGAGGCCAGATGTTGTTGTTGCCATATGGCCTCTTACACCAATTGGTATTTGTGCATATGGTCTGTGTGTGCATGTGTGTGTCTTTTGAGCCATGGTGTTCTGGAGAAAGAAATTATACATTTTCACCCAGCAATGATGATTACCACAGACCTCTGCACAAAAATTGTATTAAAAATTGTTAAAAACTGTGACAAAGAAACAAACGTGTAATAGACAGACATGATCAAGCAACATAGATTATTATTAAAAATGACTATTAAATGGAAAACAAAACAAAACAACAATGCTGTTTTCAAGGAAAGCTAAAAAAAGCACAGGAAAAAGAGTTCAGATTAATTTTACATAATTTGCAAAGTTAACAAAAGCACTTGAAAATTTGAATTTTATAAATGAATTGTACATAGGGGTACCAGAATGGAAAGTTTGAAGCTCATGCACAAAGTTTTAAGACACTTACGCTCGAAGGACTTGTCCAAACTCATATTTGTCTGTGACATCACATATGTTGCTATAGGTGCGCCCATCTCGCAGAGCAAGGCATCCAAATGGCATCACGGCATTCACCTAACAAAAAGAAAAAAAAAAGAGAAAGTGTAAATGAGCGTTGTTTCCACGCACATCAAATTTTAGCTCATCATATGTAACATTTATTGAGTTATTGTCAGATTTGGGTTTTCAAGTTCAGCTGCTGTGGCAGTTCTCTTGAATCCAAGGTTCAAAGTTCAAGTATCTTTATTGTCACTTGCATCAAATGTGGTACATGAGGTGGAGTGAAACTGTGGCAGGGCCGGCCCAAGCCTCCATGGGGCCCTAAGGAAAATTTGGTTTGGGGCCCTCTATTTCTGCTAATAATGTGGATTACCGCAGTCAACAGTCAGATGATCAGATCATTCAGCCACCTGACATAAGCTCACTGCAACTCTGACAGCCCTGTTTACATTATCCTATATGTGGTACTAAAAGAAACAAAAGAAAAAAAAACACCAGTATGCAATGTATTTTACAAGAATAGTGTCTTCTGGTTTAATATCTTTGGTGCCAAAGAACTGCAGCAGTAATGTTCAAAATAATTTGTAGTGCAAATCAACAACAAACAGCAGCTAAAATAACTTAGATGCACAAAATAACTTAAATAGTGCAAAAACAGACAAAATAAAATAAAATAAAAAATAAAATAAAGTATCAAGGAAATACTTAGTATAAATGAACAATTACTTGAACCCATGTAAAAAGGTTTAAAAAAGGAATTTAAAGTTGAATATTTAGTTCTTAAAACAATATAATTGTATACAAAAAATTGCAAAAGCTGAACTTAAAATATTAAACACCCTTTATCCACACATGTGTCACAAACTTCCTAAAGTCTGTGCTTCCTGGCTTTTCTGGTTACAAAGTAATTTCTGACATCACTGTAAGAAATCTGATGGCCACCTTTGCTGTTAATACTAATCCCTGCCAGTCCACTCAGTCGTTCTTCTGCCATGTAACACGAGGGGAAGGACCCGGATTGTGACTTGGAGCACACCCGGCACCTATTCACCAGAGTCCTATGAATCATATGGCTCTGCTATACACTAACGAGCCAGGCAACACTGCAAATGGAAAGTGGAGGTGAGGAAATGGGAGCATAAGTGCGTTCATGGGCCCAAAACTGGTGGGTATTTACAGCTACTGCTACATAAACACTACAGTATTTTGAAACTAATAAACCACCTGGTTACACATGGAAGAGCTCGAATAGTTCTTTATTAGCTTGAGATTGGAAAAGCTCCTCTCTGCAGATGCAACTGTCAATCATATAGAAATCATTACTACGAAAAAAAAATCACTTAGGGGGCCCCCTGGTGGTCCCGGGCCCTAAGCAGCCACTTAGTGTGCTTATGCTTTGGGCCGGCCCAGACTCAAGGTCACAGTTACACCCAAAAATAGCAAAAATATAAAGTATAAAAGAAGTAGTATATAAGGATCCATATACAGTATACGTTAAATAAACGCTAAACAAAATGCTAAAGATCTAAGATATACACAAAACACTAATTAAGTAAACAGTTAAACAGCAGCCCAAACAACATGGAAACATGGGAATTAGGTTGGCTTCAACAATTAATGAATTTTAGAGGTAAATTCAAGAAAACTTTTCCTCAAAGATTTATTAAAATCTGTCGAGTAGTTGAGGCATTTTGCTGAAAGACAAATAAAGTTGACATAGTTGTCAGCAAAATGTAAAACAAAATGTGTGTGCAATCTATTAATGCTCAAAATATGCTAGAAATCAGTCTCCGCTAATGCTGCGCCAAATTTTGGGTCAGAACTTTTATAACTGACTCAGTTATGGTCATTTTTGTGTTTTTTAAGGTCACTAGGTTGTGGCAGTCCGTGAATCAGGCTGACCACAACAGTTAATTAGTTGTAGGTGTGCAGCCTATAAATATTTAAGAGTTTCATTGCAAAATCAATACAGGAAAGCTAATAGTTATTAGTGCCATTATTGTTTTATATGCTGATAAAACGAAGCTACAACTAAGTCAGTGTCTTGAACAATCTGGATACCATGCCTTTGGCAGCCTCGTTGCGTGCCAGCAATGTCAACAGATACTAAGCTTCACGCTAAGCTTCTCTCTGCTCTGCTAAAGTCTGTAGATTCTGTTCGACGTCTGTTGAGTTGACATTAAACTTTATCTATAAATGGCATTGTTGAAAAACACACCCGCACACTTGCACACATCATGCATGCTGGTTTATTTAAGCGTCACTGGTGTGGCAGGAAACGCTGACAGTTCCTTATAGTTGATGACAAATTGTTACGTGATTTACATCTAAAACTTGCTTCAAGCGTTACTACGAATTAATCTTTTTGTTTGATTCCCGCTGTTAATGCTGCACACACTTTATGTAACACTGTACAGTACAAAGACTGTAATCCTTGGAGATTTTTTTTGTACTTCTTCTGCATGTTAGGTTATGCATTTTGAAAACACACTGTTTTTATCATGTTCACCCTGAAATAGAGTGTGACCCTGCAGGAGGTTCCAACCATCCAGGTAGAAATCTAGGAATCAAGATAGTGAATCAGCAATCAATAAACCATTTCAGCATAGTCCTCAGGCACTCCTCACCCACATCTTCTGAACAATCCATCTACTGTAGGAAGCAGATCGCTTGTAAGATACAGCCATCTATCCTCAAGGTCCTTCTGCAGCTCCAAACACCTGATTTTACCCGTTCCCGTTGTATGTTTTTATTTCTCTCGCATCTCGTTGATGGATAATATCTTCTGCCCATATGGGGCTTAGGGGCGATGTCCAGACAAAACTGGGCAATTGAAAATTTGAAAATTAAGTGATAGTAGCTGCAAATGAGGTGTTAGAGAGGAAGTGTAAGCCCGGAGAGAAAATGCATCAGGAGATAGTGATAACATAAAAATAGTTTTGCTTTTGTGTTTTACTGAAGGAGAGGGAAATTGAAGAGGGAAAAAAGTGGAGAATTTAAAATGGAGTTCACCAAGCCCCAAGGGTTTTTTGGGAGATGGTGGCACAGAGGTTAGAGACGGTGGGCCTGTGATCGGAAGCTCGCCAGGTCAAGCCCCGGTACAGACAACATCAAAAAATGTGGGGGGGCACCCTCATTCACCCCACTCTGGGCCCCTGAGCAAGGCCCTTAACCCCCACCATCTGCTCCCTAAAACAGGTCTCTCTTGAAAATGAGT
>JARVGS010000127.1:18802399-18812460 GCA_031762315.1 Hypsolebias antenori
CAACACCTGAAGAATATTAAACATAACCAAGAATAAACAGACAAACCTTAACCAGACAAGAGACAGAAACAATGAAATGGTAAAGACAGTGCTAAAGAGTTAATGAGGCTTTTGAAACTGCCCAGGCATGCCCAAGCTCTTGTGGTGTTATGAGTGTGTGCTATGTGTGGTATGAGAAATAATCCTTATCTACATATCCTGATGCATGCTCAATAATACAGGTAGATCAATCTAACAAGCTTGAGTCACATCCTCTGGACGGATTCTTCTTTGTTGAAACGTTTCGTCTTTTATCCAGAAGACTTCTTCAGTCTGAGACGCTGCAATAAACTCAGTCTTATAAATAGCACCTTCTCTTTAACCAGTCTTTGTGGGAGCCATAACTAATTAGTCACATGCAAAAAGTGGACCATCAGCTTAAAGACCAATCGTTAGGGCCCTACTGGCCACGTGCTAGTCGCAGAGGGTTGAGTGATGTTTGCAATAACAGCATTGTAAAAGTGGGACAGTTGAACACGGAGGCCTATCCCTTTGTTTAATGACGGACGGGTTCTCTTCACAAAGATGGCTTCCTTTATTCCTTTCTATCAAGGATGTGCACATCTTCATCCTTGAAAGACTGACCACTGGCCTGAAGATGAGTGTAAACTGCAGAGTCCTGGCCTGTCTTCTGTGCTGAGCCATCTTTTAGGTCAGTGGCTGTTTAGTTGCCCCAAACTGACCACAGCCCTCCTGGCACTGAAGAGCATACACAATATTTCTCCTTTACTCCAGTACTCCTTTTGCATGTGAGTAACTACTACTAGTTATGGCTGTCCCCAACAAACTAGTTGATCCACTATGAGGAGGTGATGTTTGTAAGACCGAGTTTGCTTGCAGCTCATCGGACTGAAGTCTTTTGGATAAAAGATGAAACGTTTCAACAAAGAAGAATCTGTCCAGAGGGCCTGACTCAACCTCGTCAGGCTTATTTACATACTGTAGATCTTGACAGCTTTCAGGATGAACAAAAAAGAAACAAGAAAAATATTCAGCTCAGTGTTACAAGTCCCCTGGTCTTCAGAGCTCACAGTCCTGCCTTAAACCTTAAATGTTTTGGGATTCAGCACACCTGATTTAAATAAATGAGTCATCAACAGGTGTCTGCAGAACTTAATGACGGGCTGAGGAGGAAGATCACTCAATCAGGTGTGCTGGAGAAGAATCATCTAATGGAAGATGGTGAGAAACTCTATCATATAAAACACATAGAGGCCAGTTTCTCCAAGTTGTTGTAGTGGGAGTTTGCTAAACATTACACAGCTGCTGTCATGTGTTTTTGTTTATCAAGACACAATACCTACTGAATTATTATTTCAAAAATCAAAATAGTTAAACGAAAAAAATAATACAGTATACCTCACTTTTCTATCTGTTCAGGTTTGCTCACCTTCATTCTACCTTGGTTTGGAAGACATTTTTGGTGATGGTTTTTAAATGTCTGAATCTCTGGCCCACATTTCATGTGGTTTATTTAAAACGTGTATAAGCTAAATAAGTATTTTGTAAAAGAATCATGAGTTCTGCTCCAATGGCCAGACAAAGGTGCTGCCAGCAAGTTTTAAACACTGCTCTGTTGTCTCTTCCATCCAAGTTTTCTTACCCCCTGAAGTATTATATCTCCACACAAACATTTGAAAAACAATACATTAATAAGTTAGATCTGAGCAATCGCTTGACTTTTAATCCAGCACTGTTTTGACCAAGTTTTAATTAACAGATTTTTCACAAATGACATGTAATCATTTTTAATTAGCAATAAATATTTAGCATGCTGACCCAGGCCTTTAGATTGAATTACTGCTCCATCTTTTCACAAATCCACGGCGTAGAAAAAAATGTTTAATCTGTTCAATATTCTGTTTATTAATGGTCCTAAATTGATATTATTACTGGCCACTAAAATATTGAACTATCTGTCACCCTTTCAGCTGCCAGCGGTAACTCAAGCAGAAATTAGTTGAGGCTGGTCCTGACATAAGTACAGCACTTTTCTCGTATGAGAAAGAATTTTCATTATACACTATATTGCGCGTTACTGGTAATTCATTTAAAAAGAAATAAGCTACAAAAAATTTAAAAAAATTACAACTTCCAACAGAGGGCATGATTTATTAGACTGGCCAAACACTAGAAATAATACAATGCTGTGACTGTCATTAACGCACATGCAGCTTCACTTTAATCAATGCATATGTTTGAAATGATTTACACTGACTGCTTTAGAGCCCTGTAATTTAAAAGAAGGTTATTTTTTTTCTATAGGATGAGAAGTGCCTTAAAGTTTTTGTAAGTAATAAGAATAGCACATATAGGACCTGTTTCTCTTCTAAAACTACAATGTGAAATACAAGGTATTTTCTGGGAACACCCATCATATATATATATATATATATATATATATATACCACAATTTATTAGAAAAAGGACAAAATATGTAATAAATACTTGATATTGTACTTTTGGAAGGTGTTTCTCAGTTCAAGAATTTCTGCCAGGGCCTTTGTTGCGGCAAACATTTAGTACAAGGAGAAATTATATTACATGCTGCTTTCACAGCTGTTGAAATGAGTAAGAAGTCCATACATTAGTTTAGTTTCTTTATTTAGAAATGGCAGCAACTGTCTGACACAACTGTATCAGTGAGGGGGGATGAACACGTAGCATCCTGACAAGAGCCTGACCTATAACCTCTTGAGCATGTGAACTTGTAGCAAGTGCACTATCTGTTTTAGTTCATACCTAGCACAAACACAATCATTTATCAGAATGATTGACAATCCTCTCTTTTTAGGTGGTCTCCTGGGAAATCAAAATATGCTATGTCAGTGGAAGTACCGGTAGTAAGATTAATGTCTTAATGTCTTAATGTTGTGACATCCTGATGCATGTTCAATAATCCAGGTAGAAAAATCTAAAAAAGTAAAGTCTGGTCCTCTGAATATTCAAAAAACAAAAACAAAACAAACAAAAAAGTAGAAACGTTTCGTCTTTCATCCGAAAGACTTCTTCACTCTGAGATGCTGTATTCAGCTCAGTCTTATAAATAGCACCTTCTCATAGTGGATCAGCCAGTTTGCTGCTGACAGCTGTTTTAGGCTGTTTGGTAAATACTGCTACTTGCAACTTGTGACAGGGTATTGCTGGGTACACGTGTTTAAATTTTGGTAGACCAGAAATACCATATGTTGTATGCTTGTAACTGTAGTAGCATCCTCTGTAGATGAGCCGAGGCAGTGTGGATTTGTTCTTAGCATTGTTACGATGGGCTGATGGTCTGTGTTTATGACTATAGACTTCCAACATAGTCTCTAACCTGGGTGCATGTAAAACCACTGCCAACAGTTCATTTTTGATTTGTGCTAGATGACAAATGTCACCACTCAGTTTAAGCTAAAACAAGAGAAACCACTCACACCCCATAGCAGCCTGAAACTTCTTTATGGAGCCTCTCAGTACTGTTCATCTTGTAAAATATAGGCAGATCACCTGTAACCAGGTCAGAGCAACATTAGTTTGTTCTAGCTTTTCTTCTTGTCAGAATTTTTTTTTTTTTTTAATTTAACATTTTTTCTAAAATTCAGCATTTACTTTGATGAAGCAGACTGCAATGATTGTTGTCTCTCAGCTCAGTTCACTGGCTGTTTAGGTGTAAGCAAAGAAATTACCTGTCTGGGTTTTCTACTTTGTCAATGGATTATCTCCAGCATTCATCACTATAGATTCAGTTACTTTACTACAAGAGTATAACAGCATTCAGTCATGTGCATACGTGTGCAGCTCCCTCATATGAGAAACTACATCTCAGAAATACTATTAAAAAAGAGCTAGTTCTTTTCAGCACCACCTTTTAGCAATAAATAAATACAGCAATAAGCAATATAGCAATAAATAAATATTTGTTTACACGCTAAGATGAGGCAATACTGGGCATTTATTTTTTAATTTTATTGTAAGCTAAGTTAGCTTAAAGGCCTACGTACCAAGTTTAAATTTATGGGATATGTTGATTTTTTTTTTTTTTTTTGACAAATCAACACAAAAACACAATCTCCAAGGCCAAATATGTTTTGTTAAGGCACCATAAATGACAACATTTTGGAAGTCCGTTTCTTAAATTGCGTAAAAATTCAAATATAGAAAATCCTTAAGTTCCAGATGGACATATTAACACATGCCTTAAGTAACACTCAACCATAAACACAATTTAACTGGAAGTTCCTTTTGCACTTTGCACCAAGTTTTAAATTGTTTGATGATGGAAATTTCCCTACATGTGTCAGACTTTCTAAAAGGAGTCTAAATGTCTGCAGGGCATAATGTTTTCCAAAGCATTGCTTTATTTCTTGCTATATTTAGAGAAAAGCAGCAGTAAAACACTCTTTGGCACAATTCTGAAAGAAAAAAGAGACAAAAGGCAAATCACAGAAGCTGGTTGTTGCCAGTTTGACTTCAAAAATAGTGTGCATTTTCATTGATGACTTTGTACTTTATGAATCAGCAAAAAAAATACACAATTGTTTCCCCATGCAGCACTAAATAATAGTTTAGTTTTGGTCTTTTCTTAAAATGGAATTAGCAGAGAAGCCTCCTCACCTCTCTCAGTCTAAAACATTTTTAGATCCGGTCTGAGGTGCCAAGAACGGGCTGTTAGTGTGTGTGAACGCATCTGGCTGAAAACGAGTAAATGTGTGAAGATTTTAGGATTACACAAATCTGTTATTGCCAGTGTCTTTAAAAAGCTACCAGTCTGGGTGAAAGCGTTCGAGTAAACATTAGGGAAATTTTTCATATGGAACAGAATGACATAAGAGTTGGAAGAAAGATGAGAAGCTAAAAAAAGTCCAAAGAAAATGAAAGAAATGTGGTTGCATCCAAAGAAGATGAGGACAAGATTTGATTCTTATCCTTAAATTCACTAAAATTACAGAATGCACTTCAATGAGGAGATCTGTCTTTGTTAACCGCCTCAGTATTAAACGTATCCATCCGAACAGAGAGGAAAAACAGGGGAAGAGAGAGTGACTGAGAGAGTGTGCATCTGCAGAGCAGTCATATCTCACCTGTCACTAACAGAGATCTTGGCTTGCATAATGTAATGGGAGAATAAAGCTTCTTTTATGACCAGCTGAGCCAATAAATCCTGATCCGTCCTGACCCCTTCAACCCAGACCAACTACTTCAGTTCTCTTTGCTGAAACAAGCACCGAGACACCAACACCTCCACATCCCAGAATGTCTTAGCTTCGAGAAACAGGCTTTATGAGGTTTTGCACCTGTCACATAAATGTGCAAATGAATGCATTTATTATCCAAGCAGGGTTTTGAGTTTGTGCCTGAAAGGTGAAGACATTTTGCATCTGGTCACGATGCACGTGCAATTAAAGGAATTTTCCTCGAAGAGCACAAATGACAAAAAAAAAAATGACGAGTTTAATGGTAATGGGTCACGCCAACAAATTTCCAAAGTTTGGCTCCTTGCAGCTGTCGAAAACATAGTTCACTGACAAAAACAGACGTGTTTAAAGTTTTGTGTCATGTGTGGCTGAGAGCTGCTGTAGGATGGATTCACAAGTGTTGCAACGATGACAGGTGGGGAAACTGTGTGAAGAATGAAATCTGTTTATGTCCATTTATTTGGTAGAAGCTATCGCTATATTTATAATTAACCTAAGATCACAGGTGTCATTTACTAGAAGCAAGTGTTTTGAATATTTGAATCTTACCTTATTTCTTGCTGGCATATGTATATATGGGCACATTTTTGTTTCTGTTGCCATCTAAATACCTGGTAAGATACGTGATGCACCAGGGATGGACAGAAAGAAAAGTGAAAACCCAATACTGCCATGAGATGCAGGGGATCATGTAATCATAAGTGTTTGTTTGTGAAATGCATAGGAAGCTGCACATCTACTACTAATTAAATTTTGGACTTAATCCAATTTAAGATGGCTGCTAATCAACATTTTAGAACACAAAAATGACTAGAACAAAATGAATTTTACAGATACTGAGCTAAATTTAGTGTGGAGGTAGACGAGAGTCATTACAAACACCTTCTCTGAACAGAATGAATGAGACTTTGTAATTCTGTATACAATCATGCCATGACAGATTTTTAAAATTTTTCTAGAATAAATTCTCTCTCAAATTCTGGTATAAAAGGTTTAAGGCTATAGGCTTTGAGGAATGATAGAGCTTCAGTTTTTTTTATATAGTTCTGATAGTCCTGAGCTGATCATACCCGAAGTGACTTGTGTTATGAAAAAGAACACTGTGTTTCCGTGCCACTGACCACTGAGAGTTTCCAAATTATCCGCCGTCCTGTTTGACTCTGCTAATTTGCTCCTACCCCTGTCAATACTAAAATGATCATGTTGCCTCTTGTGTTTGTAGATCATCACAGTTTTAATTGTACGACTGGACACTCCCACATGTGCTATTTCTTAGTCGCATCGATATGCCCTTAGACAGTAAACATCCTCCACTCGGCATAATCTCTTGCATCAATCCATTAACAGCGCAGAGACGCTTCACACTCACAATGATAACAGCATTTCTAATGTTCTTTATTTTCCCCGGATGCTTCATTGCTTGGATCTATTTCTCTCACTCTGCATCAACAGTTTCCTGCAGCAGAAAGTTCCCGTCATAACTGTTTTCAATTAAAAAGTACTGACTTGCAGCTGTCTACTCATTGCTGTTCAGGGCAGCAGCTACCAGAAGATAAGGGACACTACCACTGGCCGCCTCCATTACGATCGGAAGGGGATCCACCTCTGAAGGACTGATGAAACATTGGCTCATTTGGACTCATTTTGTTTTTACAACAGCTTGTGGTGTTACATAAGGAGCAAAGTAACTGGGGCTGGTGGAGGAAGAACAAATGCCGAATCCCTATGACAAATACAACAGGCAAGCGATATGTGACAGCTTATCATGATTGGATTTCTAACTTGTGTTTTCATTTCTTTTCTCATCTGCTTTTTTCTTCTTCTTCTAAAAAGCATGGCTCACACTAATGTGCACAGCATTTTTTTTTCTTCCCATTTATTTGTATCCTTTATGCCTTTTTTTGATCTGTGACCCAGCTTCTGCATGCTGGCCCAGATTCTAGCCCAGTTTTGACACTTTTTTTTTTTGCTGAACTCATTGAAACACAGAGACAGAAGAGCTCCAGGATAAGCTCAGTTCAGTCTGCACTGGTGTGAGGAAAAGCCCCATTTAACAGGTGTGCATAAAATTAGGCCATGCCCAGTGTGTTGGACTCTGTTGCTTGTCCTCTAGAGGGCTATTTCCAAGGAAGGAGAGGAAAAAATCTGCACAAGTCTGATTTTGTTGTCTCCTCTGTCTGCTCTACAATGCCATGGCTGCTGTTCACACACCTGTGTAAGGGCAGAAATAAAGAAGCAGAAGTGCAGAGAATCTGACAAGACAGAAAAAAAACAGGGAAGTAAGAAACAGAATGGATGGACAGAAAACATCTAAGAGAAGAGACATTTGGAGACATAGTGAAGAGGAGAAAATAAGTTGATGAATGAGAACGGAGACAGAAAGGACAGTACACAGAGGCTGGTAATGAATGCCATTTTAATGAAGCACTCTTTCTGTGTCTCATTTCTCTTCCTCTGATCTTTCTTTTCTTTCCACCCCTCCACTCTTTCTTTGGTCTATTTTGCTCTCTTTTCTTTAATACTAGTAAACCCTGAGGAATAGGATAACTCATTACTAATTTATTGTCTCTCCCTACGGATGAATTTGCAAAGCCTTGAACGCTGGTTAATTAAGCGTCCATACAACAAAGTGTATGAAAACAATTTTTGTATCTGCTGCCTGCAAAACACCAGCTTTGGAAAAAGGATTTTGCTTGTATTTTATTTATTTATTTATTTATTTATTTATTTATTTATTTATTTATTTATTTATTTAAGAGGTCAAAATTATAAATTTTTCATGTATAACAATGATCAGGGGTGTGGAGCAATAAATAGGCTTTAATAATGTAAAATGAAGATATAACACATTAGTTTAAAAAGGACATTTTCTTGACTGTTCTTTTTTAACATTTTACTTTATAAATGAAAACATGAAAACACTTAAATTAGATAAAGCTTTTTTTTTTTTTTGTTTTGTTCCTGCTTTGCACTGCTCACTTTCAATTGCAGTAATTTGTTGCATTTATTCTGGCTCAGATCATTGAATATGCAGTGATTTGTGTGAAACAATTTCACTGAGGATTAATGGTTTTAAGAAGATTCATCAAATCTGAGTTCTCTTCCTGCTGTGTTATGTTGTCCTATGTTGATTGTAGTGTTTGTTTGTTGGACTTTCTCAGTTTCAGATCGAGAACGACAACGTCAGAAACATATTATGTATGTATGTATGTATGTATGTATGTATGTATGTATGTATGTATGTATGTATGTATGTATGTATGTATGTATGTATCATTACTATATTAAAACAAAACATTGTTGCTTTTTGCTTTGGTACTAAATTGAAATACTGTAGGTTTAAACACAAAAATGTTTCATAAAATGATGGCAAATTGAAATCAAAAGTAGAAACAAAGTTTAGAGAAACAAATATTAGATTAACATTTGTCTAAATAATCCTGGGAAATTGAGAAATGTTATATCAAGGTCACACAAATGGGACAATCTATCCATTTCAAACAGTAGACATATCACTGCCCCAGGAAGAAACAACAACACATTTTTAGATCCTCATACCTGTACACAAGAGGAGATAAAACAATAATCCATCTCCAACCATCACATGTCTGTCTGACACATGAGCAGATGGTACTTTTTCTGACAGATAATAAATGCCATCACTGGTAATAACAGTTGGTCTCTGACAATAAAAGAAGCAGATTGTTGCTCTGCTATTAAACATCTGTTATATCTGCAGTCTAAGCAGTGAGGCATGAAATAAAATGCCTAACTCCAAACAACCCACTGCCATCACCTCCAAAGTGTCCACTCTGTTAGTAACTTTGAAATGACTTTCTCTGTTTAGCCTTATCTGATATACAGCTAACACTTGTAGCTGCTGTATTCAAGACTTTATTTCTAGTTCTGCATTTGCTGAATAAATATCTAGTAACTCACCACCTAAACTTGATTGCTGCAAAATAGATTACCTTAAATTTAATTGAATTCAAAATAAAAAATAAAAAAAATTCACATACTGCTCTGTGAAGTACCACATTATTGTGGAGGAGAAAGTTATTTGCTGTTTCTGTTTAATTTGTTCCTTCATGATCTTTTGGACTTGCGGTTAGGTTTATTCCCATTCTGGTTATCATGCTATAATCTCCATCTCTCACTGGAGCAGTTCACAAGTGAATGTGAAGTGACCGGGATGAAGATCAGCACCTCCAAATCTAAGACCATGCTGCTAAATATGAAATAAAGTGGATTGTCCTCTAAGTTGGGGGGTGAGGCGCTGCATCAAGTGGAGGACTTCAAGTATCTCAGGGTTTTGATTACAGTCAGGGAAGCTTAAGATCAACTGATATTTCAGTGCAGCTTCTGCAATATTGTGGACTCTGTGCCAGTCCGTTGTGGTGAAGAATGGGCTGAGCTGCAAGGATAAGCTCCCTGCTTAACAATTGGTCTACAGTCCAAACCTCACCTATAGTCACACACATTGGGTAGTAATCAAAAGAACAAGTTTGCATGTGCAGGCAGTCTAAATGACTTTTCTCTGCAATGTGGCTTTACTCTCAGAGATAGGGTGAGAATTTTAGTTCTCCAGAAGAGACTTGGAGAAGAGCTGCTGTTCCTCTGCATTAAAAGGAGACAGGTGAGGTGGTTCAGAAATCTGGTAATCTGGGTCTGTCCTAGGTGTGAGTCACAGTGGAATATGGCCATAAAATCACCAAAGGGCAATGTCTAAGACAGGGGTGCTCATTACGTCGATCGCGATCTACCGGTCATCGCGGAGGCACAGGCAGTAGATCACAGCGTGACATTAAAAAATTGTCGCAGCGTGACATTAAAAAATTGTCAGCC
>JARVGS010000127.1:18813627-18824141 GCA_031762315.1 Hypsolebias antenori
TCACAGGAAGAAACACAGAACTTTATTTATTTATTTATTTATTTATTTATTTATTTTTTACAGACAAGATTTTAACATTTCTTGCTATAAAAATATAATACAGAAGTCCCTTTCTACTTTGCAGTTAATTTTTCGTGGACTCGCGCTATCGCGGTTTTTCAAAATAAGATAGGCCATGACACATAATTGGCTGATTGATGGATGTGCTAAAAAAAAAAAAAAGTTCAACACAGAAATACAGCTGATTGATGGATGTGCTGCACGATCAGCAAGGATTAAAAAAAAATATATAAATTATGTTGAAATATTTAGCACCTTCTGCACCTGTGTGCAGCTCGCAGCTGCAGGAGAAGCTTCCTTCTGCATCATATCAGATATCTCCAGTCTGCAGTGGAGAAGTGGGCGTGGCTGAGAGCGCTGGCAGAGAGCAACCAGAGGCAGAGAGCTGAGATCATGACATGCTCTTTTAGAGCATGTAGCGTTTAGAAATTGTTAGGGACATTGCAAGAGTGTGGAAAGGGTTTAAAACTCTTTAGTATATAACTGGATATAAATATTAAAATAAATGACTACCGGTACTTACATCTACTACTGCTTGTGTACATAATTTCATTCCATCTCATGTACCACATGAGATGGTAATCACAAAAAAGTGTACTTGAACTTTACTTGGACTACTGTATCCCTTCATGTTTTTTTTTTTCTTATAGCAGGGAGCGTGCTCCCAAACCCCCTGCGATAAACGAGGGACTACTGCAGAAGAAAACAACATTGTCACCAAACTCTTTGTTTGTTTTTATCAAGCATTACTTTGGGGATTGTTGTCCATCAGAACAATTAAGTCTGCCTCTCATCCAAACTAAAAAGACTTCAAACTTTGTCATTGTGGACATTTTCTGGCCATTTTCTTTTGATTTTTGTTCCTAAAACACACATTGCATCATGCCAGGTGAAAATTTGGCTAAAAAAATATACTTAGGATTAGGGATTGACCTGAAGTAAAGCAGTGGGCTAACCTGCTTCCCAGCCCCCACTGACTTGCAGGGTTTACATGTTTTTCTGTTTCAACACACCTGATTTAAAGAAATAGTTAGTAACCTTTTTTTTTTTATTTATTTAAAAAAAAAGTTTTTTGTAAACTTGATGACAAGCTAACAGGTTGTTCATCTGTTTGAATCAGATGAACTGGAGTGAGAAAACTTCTGAAACATGCACCTTACACATATAAATAATAATACTGTAATGATAATAATAAAACTAAAACAGGCCTTCTTCTGAAATGCATCACTTTGAAAGCTCTTCTAGTACATAAAAAATGATTGTGTTTATTTTCAAGTGTCTTGTTTTGTGCTGAGCCGAAGTTTTTTCAAAAAGACCTATAGCTGCAATCAAAAAGTGACATTGACTTTTTAGATTAGGCTACCTGAACTTTTTTTCCAAAACATCAATTATACTTTTTATTTTGTATTTTTTTTTTTGCCAAGACCAACGCAACACGCAAGTATGCAACATGAATATTTTCCAAACCTCAACTTCATTTTCCAAACGTCAAACACAAAAATACTGTAACAGGTTGGCTTTAAAGCTGAGGGCAGACAGACAGACAGACAGACAGACAGACAGACAGACAGACAGACAGACAGACAGACAGACAGACAGACCGACAGACAAGCTGTACAGAATAAGTAATGCAGGATAAAAAAGGAGTGTGCATATTGTGAGGCTGCCAGCAGAAACGTGTGAACTGTGTGAGATGTGGCACCTGAAACTTGTCTGTTAGAAGGTTCTTCACACCTTGTTATGTAAAACCAAAGCAAATGAAATCTACAGACTAAAAGCATCTGTGAATAAAAAAAAAACACCTGCTCTCTAAAGTTAAAAAAAAAAAGAGGACAAGAACCACGTTTTCTTTCCCCGAGTCACCTCTTTATTTGTTTTCCTACAGCTCAGCAGCCTCTCCCATGCTCTCTCTGGGGTGCAGTTGTGTAGTAGCTTCCACTAGATTTACTCTGTTTTCTCTTCTGTCCTCTTTCATACAAAGCACGTTAATAAGACGAGTAGGGGGTGGATTGTGTTTTTATTGCAAGAATGAAATATGATGTACTAGTTTGTCTATTGCAGTTGTATTTCAAAACCAGATTTACAGCTCTGATATGTTAAATTATTCAATTTATACAAGCCTCTGGATTTCTGCAGCTCGTCTAAAGCTGCACGGGAAGGATGTCTTCAAACATTTCTGATGCCAGCCTCCCAACATTATCATTTCAAATAACCACTTTAAACCTAAACCATTAGCCTTATTTTAAGGTTAAGTTTGCATGCAAACGAAAGGGAATATAGTCAATACTTTTGCACAGGTGATGCATAATTGATGAGTATAGCTCCAGCTGGAGGCAGTGAAAGAGAAAGTTGGGGTGGGTGTAAAGGCACTGCTTTACTTTTTTTCTCTAAACATTCTTTTTCTTGGTACCATCCTCTGAGTAAAAATGACTACTTGTGGATCTGCAGCAACTAAAAACACATAAAAAAATAGCAAAAAAAGAGCTTGCTATTTATAAAGACAGTATGTTTATAAAGGCTTTTCATTCATTTAGTTTGGCTGTGAATTAAACATCAGAAATGTTGAGTTTTGCAGGAACAGTGAGTTCACTTCAAACACCCTGGATAACAACATATCATGTTTTTAACACTTAAACCAGCCAAAAAATGTGAATAAATAAAACCATATTGCTTTTCACTTTATTTTGGCTGAAGAACAAACCTCGGACACTTTTTGTTCCTTGCGGCTGGAGATTTCCACTGCAGCTGTTTTACGCACGCCGGCTGCGCATCATCTTAATGAGGCGCGGCATGCTGGGAAACGTCCCTTTGATTCTTGGATCCATTGATCTTTATTAGTTTTTTATATATATATATATATTTCTGCGGCTGCCACCGCCAACGTGCGTTACATAAGCGCGTGCGGGCGTGAATAATTGAAAGTTTGCCTTACCTGGAGTTGGCGCGGCGCAGGAGGAGTGTGGGTGCGTGCAGCCCCTCTTTAAAAAAAAAATAAATAAAAAAGAAAGATATATACTGTATAATGGAAGTGTGGTCCTGCAGCTCTCAGGGCTCAGACAACAGACAGGTTTCACTAAATCTTTTTTTTTTTCTGTACTTGTTGTTGATGCACCAACAGCGTCAGGGAGGTGAAGTAAACGCACGCAGCTCCAGCTCTGGCACGACTGTCTGCTCATCGGTGAGAATATTAGTTTGCGTGCTTCTGACTGCCGCCCTCCCTCCTACTCACTCCCTCACCCACTGTCTCCCACCCATGAGAACTAATCTTTAATCTCTCTGTCTCTCTCTTACTCTCACTCTCTGCCTGGCAGGAGGACATATTGGAATAGATGTGTATATTTTTAAAAGCACCTGGAGCAAACGAGTGCCTTTTTTTCCACCACTTCCCTGCAAAACCCCCTCCATGTTCTCACATGGATAGAATACATGTTCATTATCTGTCCGTCATAAGAGTTTCTCAGGCTGTCCCGGTGCGCGCGGGAGTGGCCCGGGATTAAACCGTGGGATTATATCTCAACATTCATTTCATCCCACTCACACTGGAAGCGCACTGGTGGACAGTGACATCAGTCTTTGGCAGATCCAGACAAACAGATTCACGTGGGATGGAGAGAAAGAAGAAGAAGAAGAAGAGGGAAAAAAAGAAGCAGAAGAAGGGATGAGAGCAGTAACTGCTTGGATCATATTCTGATTCAATAATCTCTGCTTTACCAAACTCCATCTGACTGTAAAACAGAAAGGGTCAACAGGGTGAGATGTTTTCTGAGTGAATGAAGAGATGAATGCTGCTGAATGCCTCATGTTTTGTGTGTGTGTGTGTGTGTGTGTGTGTGTGTGTGTGTGTGTGTGTGTGTGTGTGTTATGATCAGTAGATGTACAAACAGCCAAATCTGTGCATGCCCGCATGCTGACAGATGGCTACTGTGGTGACACTGGGTTTCTATGCCTCTGTGAGGATGCATGCCTGTGAGTTTGTTTGAGTGATGGAGCTCTGTGTGTTTGAATGTCTAGAAAGAAAAAGAAAGAGTGCAAGTTCGGTTTCCTGCAGTGGCAAGAGATTTATAGCATATATCTCCTTGTTTCTGAAACACTGATTCTCTCACACGTTATGGTTTTGCCCTTTTCTCTTTTTTCTCTCGCTGCCTTTCTCCACAGATATTCACAAGAGACCTTGAATCACTGGCAACCTGCAGTCGCACAAAGGCGAATACGAATGTGTGCGTGAGAGATGGGGTCAGAGCACGGTGCAGAAAGCAAGTCGTCAGCACATGTAACGTCTCATTGGCCTCAAAGAGCTCTTCGACACGTCAGGATTTTAGATGTGTATAACTTTAGGGTGGAGTTCTTCAAACCATTGAATTATTTTTCCAATGTTCTTAAACTGACTCCACAAGTGTTTTGGGTTTCAAACAGCTGCCTACTTGTTTTATCTTAGCAAATTCACCTCAAAACAAAGTGTTTGGACGGAAAATATATTCAGATCTGATTCCTCAGGTAACATTCAGAGGAGGTGTGTGATTCATTTAGACAGATTTAGTTTTACTTCCTGTGTGCATGAGCACTGTGTCCGGCTTCTTAACGGCTTGTGATGTGATTGAAGCAGAACATTTTATTACATGGTGACCACGCAGGGTGCAATAAGGTAACAGCAACCAAAACAAGCGCTGTATTCTAGAAGAAACTCACCTGTAAGGTGTTCAAGGATCCACTGATCAATATAATGCCATCAGAATTTTATTTACAAGGAATTAATATACATACAGTGCCTTGCAAAAGTAGCTGGCCCCCTTGAACTTTTCAACCTTTTGCCACATTTCAGTCTTCAAACATAAAAGATATAAAATTTTTGTGAAGAATCAACAACAAGTGGGACACAATCGTGAGGTGGAATGACATTTATTGGATGTGTCAAACCTTTTTAACAAATAAAAAACTGAAAAGTGGGACGTGCAATATTATTTGGCCCCCTTGCGTTAATACTTTGTAGCGCCGCCTCTTGCTGCAATTACAGCTGCAAGTCTCTTGGGGTATATGTCTCTTATCAGTTTTGCACATCGAGAGGCTGACATTTTTGCCCAGTCTTCCTTGCAAAACAGCTTGAGCTCAATGAGGTTGGATGGAGAGCGTTGGTGAACAGCAGTCTTCAGCTCTTTCCACAGATTCTCGATTGGATGCAGGTCTGGACTTTGACTTGGCCATTCCAACACCTGGATACATTTATTTGTGAACCACTCCATTGTAGATTTGGCTTTATGTTTTTGGATCATTGTCTTATTGGAAGATAAATCTCCGACCTAGTCTCAGGTCTCTTGCAGACTCAAACAGGTTTTCTTCCAGAATGGTCCTGCATTTGGCCCCATCCATCTTCCCATCAATTCCGACCATCTTCCATGTCCCTGCTGACGAAAAGCAGGCCCAAACCATGATGCTGCCACCACCGTGTTTGACAGTGGGGATGGTGTGTTCAGGGTGATGAGCTGTGCTGCTTTTACACCAAACATATAGTTTTGCATTGTGGCCAAACAGTTTGATTTTGGTTTCGTCTGACCAGAGCTCCTTCTTCCACATGTCTGGTGTGTCTCCCAGGCAGCTTGTGGCAAACTTTGAACAACACTTTTTATGGATATCTTTGAGAAATGGCTTTCTTCTTGCCACTCTTCCATAAAGGCCAGATTTGTGCAGTGTACGACTGATTGTTGTCCTATGGACAGCTTCTCCCACCTCAGCTGTAGATCTCTGCAGTTCGTCCAGAGTGATCATGGGCCTCTTGGCTGCATCTCTGATCAGTCTTCTCCTTGTTCGAGATGAAAGTTTAGAGAGACGGCCTGGTCTTGGTAGATTTGCAGTGGTCTGATACTCCTTCCGTTTCAATATGATTGCTTGCACAGTGCTCCTTGGAATGTTTAAAGCTTGGGAAATTTTTTGTATCCAAATTCGGCTTTAAACTTCTCCACAAAATCATCTCGGACCTGTCTGGTGTGTTCCTTGGTCTTCATGATGCTCTCTGTGCTTTGAACAGAACCCTGAGACTATCACAGAGCAGGTGCATTTATACAGAGACTTGATTACAAACAGGTGGATTCTATTTATCATCATCAGTCATTTGGGACAATTCATCATTAATAGATCTTCACTGAACTTCTGGAGTGAGTTTACTGCACTGAAAGTAGAGGGGCCGAAATATATTGCACGCCCCACTTTTCAGTTTATTTGTTAAAAAAAAAGTTTGACACATCCAATAAATTTCATTCCACTTCACAATTGTGTCCCACTTGTTGTTGATTCTTCACGAAAAATTTAAATTTTATATATTTATGTTTGAAGCCTGAAATGTGGCAAAAGTTTGAAAAGTTCAAAGGGGCCGGATACTTTTGCAAGGCACTGTATCCATCAAGAATCAATTATTCAGAATACAACTCTCAAACACCAACAAAACACCAGAAAGTCGGCGTGTATCAACTGACCGGTTTATTAAAATTATACAGCGTTTGGGACTTGGAACACTTGAGCAGTGTAGAACAGATACACTGAAGGCTGCACAGAAGAGTCAAATGTGACTGAACGCAACATTAGAGCACACTGAGGACAACGTTGGCTAGAGATAGCTTGTTTTTTCACCCTGTCTGTCCCAGAGTTGTTAAATCACAGAATACACCCGTCACAACGTTCAGCACATCATAGAAGGACAGTGATGTTCTCATCTCAAACACTTGGAGAAAGTAGATGTTTTTCTGGCTTTAAGACAACTATTATTTACAGAAAGGGAGACGTATGTGCTCTTTTTGTTTCAAGTTCACTTGAATAGTATTTTGAAGTTGAATGAAGAGTTCACATTGAAGAATTCTTTCTTTATCTCATTTCACTATTTTTTTTAAAACCTTCAACGCTAACAAACACTGAAGGTGAGCATTTACACTACAAATGAGCATTCACTTTACAATTACACTGAATACTGAAGTCTACCTTTAGGAATAAATCAGACTCTTGGTAGACACCAAAAACTACAGAATATTACTGAGTCCACCCCCACACCACCCCACACCACCCCCCCCCCCCCAGCCCATTACATGATTGTGCAAAACAATTTAAAAGACAGTTTAAGACTTTATGTAAACTCTGATACAAACTGAATGTGTAACAAAAAATAAATAACTGAAGATGTTTTTCCAGGATCAATTTGTAAACATTGAAATACAGAATTTGAAAAAATAAATACATAAATAAATTAAATAAAAACACCCGTATACAAAAATCATAAATACAAAATAGAAATCCTTTCCAAAAACAATTAAAACTGTAACAATGGACCCCAAAATAGTTTAGTCTGTCTTTCACTTTGCTCGCTGTAAGAGGACGCCAGCTTGTACTTTTCATACCATTACTGGAAAAATACTTCTTCATAAAAATAGGTATTGATACAAGAAATAAAACGGGAAACCTCAAACGCTAGTAAAGGCAGGTTGTAGCTAATGAGACATTAGCATAGATGCTAGTTTGTGGCAAGAAAAATGACGTTTTAGCTCATTTTGTGTCAGCTAAATACAACTGTAAAAATTATTTTTTGCAGAAAGTTGTAAAACCACATATAAAGCAAACAGCAGGAACCAACGGTTTGCTCTATCGGTTTATCCAAGACATCAAGGCAAACGGTTAAGCTGCTAGTTAGCTAATCAGATCTAAAGCTTCAGAAATGGACCTGTAATTATTTATTTGAATCTGTGTAATCAAACCTTCTCTTGCGCGTCTTTCCTGAGGAGGTGAAAAGGGTTTACAGCCCCTAAGCCAATATTTTACTTAAATAATTGATCAAATTACCCATTTGCAACATTCAACTCCATTCGCCACAGTTTGGAGAACACTTATGGAAACGTGGGTTTTAAAGGAAATTAGACTGGATTTCTAACATATCCAGATTATATTTCAGTTGAAGAAAAAAAAGGAAACATTAACAATTTGTGCATTTCTCAAAATACTGGAAAAAAAGTTTTAATGCAGAAGATATTGTAGGGGTGTAACAGTACACGTATTTGTACCAAACCCTCATGGTACAGCTATCTGTACAAAGGAGTTGAATATGTTAGACACAGGTGACTACCACTATCACTTTGAAGAGGGGTCATTCTTTAATTGCTTTATATTAACTGCAGATAAACAGAGGAGACTTTATGGTCTTTTCACGTAGGTAGCAGTATGGACTTAGCAAACTGAAGGAGTAGCACTAAAGGTGCACCTTAATTCAGCCATGGCTGCAGGGAGACTAAAATGTTTTTACAGCAGCAGCTTGAATGCTGCGTGTCTGTCCTGTTGTTAAGAGGAAAAGCTCTGGCATTAGATTGATCAATGAGGAGGAGAAAAAGCAGGAGCATCTATTCCAGGGCTATTCAACTGGTGGCCTGAGGACCAAATCAGGCCCGTTGGTGTGCACAGTTAGGCCCACCAATGAGTTGATTTTTAAATAAAATGATTTTAAATCAGCAGCATGGTGGCACAGTTGGTAGAGATGCCGCCTCTCAGCAAGCAGGTCGCCCCGGTTCAAATCCTGGTCTTCTGGGTGGAGTTTGCCTCTCACACAGTGATGGCTGGACATGGGCACCAGTGACCCCCACAACCCAAAAAGGAAGACGCGGGTAAAGATAATGGATAGATGATTTTAAATCATTAAACAATTCTACTTAATGACAGTAACTGCTGGGTAGCCGGCCCCTGAGCTCTTAGCTTTCAGTAACTGTGGCCCCTGATCAATTTAGTTGAATAGCCCAGATCTATACAAAATATTCCCAAAGTTAAAAGATTTTAGGCTCATTAAGATGAGGCTCCTTTCTAAAAATTTCCTTTACGTTTGTCCCACATGGAGCAGAGCGCAACGTGACATCCAGAGCACCACACCAAGACATCTAAACTGGAAAGATTGAGGCCGCTCAGTTCACAGTGATCACTCCCAGCAGACACACATGATCTCCAATGTTTGCACGTGCCATGATCTCCAATGTTTGCACGTGCCATGATCTCCAATGTTCCATGATCTCCAATGTTTGCACGTGCCATGATCTCCAATGTTTGCACGTGCCATGATCTCCAATGTTTGCACGTGCCATGATCTCCAATATTTGCATGTGCCATGATCTCCAATGTTTGTACGTGCTGAGACTCCTTTGATTTATGCGTCAAGACGCCATCTTCCTCACTGAAACCACAGATAGTGCGCTCTGCAGAAAGCTGCGCTGAACGCACTCGCAGTGCATACCCAAACACACCAATACATTTGGAAGTGGTGGGCGCAGCACTAATCATCCTACCAGTATTTTCTTAACAAGAGATTTACATTTCACTTTTGAATTTTGTTATATTATCTGTTTACTGTGACCTGTAGAACTGCATTAGTTTTACAGTGAGGTAACTTGTTGACAAATCATACTTATTAATATTTATTGGGGCCAATTCAATGGCATGCACCTGTTTAATAGCTAGCTTCTTTTATTGTACATGTTTTTTTATTGTTCAACATTTTCTTTAAACTGTGTAATTTTTTTTATGTGTTGTATTTGTTGCTGCCTCTTGGCCAGGTCCCCTTCAAAAAGAGGTTTGTAATATGTTTTTTTTTGTTTTGTTTTTTGTTGTTAATCCTGGTAAAATAAAGGTAAAATAAGAAATACATAAATATTTAGGATTATTTACTGGTACATGACCATACACTCCTCACTAACAAGGGTGGTTAATTTTTCTGACTTTTACTTTACATATTTTTAAGAATTATTATCAGTTTTAAGTGAAAATAAATAAATAAGTAGAATGAAGCTTTTTTTTCCCTTGTACCAAACACTGAGCGTCATATTGACATACGCACCAAACCACGACTCAGTTGTACTGTTACACCCTTAGTATATTGTTTAATACTTAATAAAGGCAGTCAATCTGCATTATAAGTCCAAAGGTTAAAGGTTAAATTGTGTTGGATTGGTGCATTTCACCTGGTTTAGTTTACATCTATTTATTACAGTAGCCTTGAGATTTCAAAAACATAAAACGTTACCCACTAACAGATATATTAACCTATGGAGATCTGGAAGATGTGAAGAAGACAAAACAATATGTAAATATATTACCGCTGATAAAATGAAAAATAAGAAGCTTGCAGAGAATTCGTCTTGATTTTGAGAATTGGACCTGAAATGGAAAGACCTGCTGGAGTTGTATTTTTAGTGACAAGTAAAACCAAATTTATCTGCAGGTTGCATAAAACTTGTTTGAAGTTGAATTACACCCGCTTCGAATGTTAGCAGCCAGCTTTGTTAGCGCTCATAATAGCGTCACGTGGTTAGGTTTAGGTTTAGACACAAAGGTAAGGGGGTTAAGTTTAGGGTTGGTCCTCTGGGTCAGGTGTAAGGTTAGGAAAAGGGTTACCGGTACATAAGCTGGTGGGGTGGGGTGGGGGGGGAATAGACACTTCCTGGCTT
>JARVGS010000127.1:18903392-18916215 GCA_031762315.1 Hypsolebias antenori
GTCACAAAGGTGCAGGACTTCAAGTACTTGGGGTCCACTGTCCAGGAAAATGGGGAGTGTGGTAAAGAGGTGAAAAAAAGAGTTCAGGCAGAATGGAGTGGGTAGAGAAAAGTTTCAAGAGTGATTTGTGACTAAAGGATGTCAGCAAAGGTCAATGGAAAAGTTTACATTACAGTGGTAAGTAACATGATTTTGGTAGAATATTGACCCCCAAGTGGCAGATATACAAAATAAGTGTCTTTATTTACAGGTGCTTGGTTCTGGGCTGAAAAAGAAGGAGGGATAAGGTGAATACTTGAATATGTTTTTACCACAATATAATATTATATTGATTTGTTTGTATGACAGTACAATTGTTCTCAATATCACAAAGTCTGTCACGATACGATTTTGATTCTATTCGATTCACAAGTCTGTGTTCGATATATTGCAACATCAAATGCCCATCTCATTTACATATAAATTTACAATAACAATTCATATATGATTTAACTATTTTATTTCTGTTATTACAGGCACCAGGCATTTAAATAAAAACATTTTTTTCTTATTTAATGAAAAAATAAAAATAAATGATCTGTTCAGTATACTGTAGTCACATTTCTCATGCTTTAGTGGATTTTTAAAACCAGTTAACTTAAAAGTGCCCTGATTACCTTTCAGTTATAAAGAAACAAAAATAGATATTGAGCTTAAATAACGTTATCAATGTTGTGTTTCTTTTTCAAGTGAACGGCAACATTTGTTGTTTCCCGAGTATTTTAACTCACACTAGCACCTGTTGCATATGGCATGAGTTGTGTCTGTTGAGCCGCCCTTTTGTTGGAATCCAAAATATTTCCACAGTGTTGATTTAAACCCTGCAGGAGAATGAATTCCATTATCTGTGTTTTCTGCCTCGTCTGCCATGTTGCTGAGGTGGCTGCAGAGCGCAGCCACGCACAGAAATGATGACACAGGCGTGCCTTGGAAATTTCAAAATGAATGAGTATTTTAAAGATGGATTATTGAGCATGCATCAGGGTATTTTAAAGATGATGATATGAATCTATGTTTTAGTTTTGCCATGATATAGCTGAACCATTATTCATTGAATCGATATATTGCTACACCCCTATAATATGCTGATGATAATCTTTCAGTTTACCATTAAAAAGACATGGACCAAAGTGTGTATGAATATGATATAAATCTGCACCTGCTGAAATGTATTATGCATGTTGTTTTTGGGCAGCACGGTGGCTCAGTTGGTAGAGCTGCCACCTCTCAGCTAGAAGGTCACTGGAACGAATCCAGGCAGGGGACCTTTCTGGGTGGAGTTTGCATGTTCTCTCTGTATGGGTGGGTTTTCTCCAGTTTCCTCCCACAGACTAAAAACATGCATGTTAGGCTGATTGATTACTCTAAATTGCCCCTAGGTGTGAGTGAGAGAGTGAATGGTTATTTGTTTGTTTGTCTCCATGTTGTTGTTTTTTTTTTGTTTTTCATTTACTCTTTATTTATACAGGTAGTCTCACTGAGTCACGAGAACTCATTTTTCAAGAGAGACCTGTTTAGGGAGCAGATGGTGGGGGTTAAGGGCCTTGCTCAGGGACCCAGAGTGGGGCAAACGAGGGTGGAGTCAGGTGTGGATGTTTCACCTTTTCCACACACATTTTGATGTTGATGGTACCAGGAGTTGAACCTGCAACTTTCCGATCACAGACCCATCTTCTAACCTCTGCGCCACCACTTCCCCACTGTGTGTATGTCCCTGTGATGGACTAGAGACCAGTCCAGAGTGTCCCCGCCTCTCCCACGGTGACAGCTGGATATGGGCACCAGTGAACCTCGTGACCCAAAAAGGAAGAAACAGGTAAAGATAAAGAATGGATGTTCTATTTTTTCTTTGTGTCATTCATGAAGTAAAAAAAAAACAATAAAAAAAATCAAAATCCAAAATGAAACATAAAGGCAATATCTATTCCTATTAAGGCCCAGTTCACACTAATTTTGCTAAACGAACTGGTTTCTGCTCACATGCAAAGTCCAGGTCTCTCTTGTAAATGAGTCCTCGAGGCTCAATGGGATTAAGCTGTCTAAATAAAGATTGAATGAAAAACAACAACTTTGGTCTAACAGATAACTATTATTTTTTTCCAAAGTTAGGATTTATCAAACTTTGTTTCAGAATTCTAAGTGAAAACAAGTGTGCAGAAATCACCCATTTCATTTAGTGAATGGAGCACAAACTAAAAATCAACTACGAAGTTTTTAATTTTTTTTTCTCCACCTGTCTACTTTTATCCTGACATTCGCCATGCTATTCCTGTAGAAAAGGTCAATTACTGCAAAGAAACATTAAAAACACTGAATAAATTTAATTTAAAAAAAACTGCTGCTTTAGGAGGATTACAAGAAAAGGAAAGAAAGTTTTTCTCAGACTGTGTTTTGATGTGTTGCTGTGAATTTTATCCTAAATGTCCTGACAAGTGTTAAACTTAAAAAAAAAAATCTGAGGATTATTTACAAGTGGTGAACCATTATAAATACTGTAGTATATTTGGCCACTTTAATTAAAATATGGGGTTTTATTCACCCAGTTGAACCCTAACTCGGTTGAAACAGTAAAAATAAATAAATAAATGAAACGTTACAGTTTAAACCTGACCAAAAAAAACAAACAAAAAAAAAAAAAAAATTTCAAAACTACAAAAGTTATTGGAGAAAAAAAAGAAGCATAAAAGCACTAGAATGTAATGAAACAAAGTTCTTTTTTTTTTCAATTCAGTTCAATTCAATAATACTTTATTAATCCCAAAGCGAAATTAAATGTACTTGTAACTCATTATCCTCATTTTATTATGGGATGTTATAGATACTGATGGCTGTAGGCAGGAAGGATCTCTTGTAAAGGTTCATCCCACAGTGGATTCAAAGGAACTGGCAGCAGATGCTGTCTGATTCATCCACCCAGACTCAGTTGGCCTCTTGGTTCCCAGGGCTGCAAGACCAACCAAATGCCAAGCTGAACTCCTCCCAGAGCGATGGCCACTCCTTCCAGAAGCCTGCCGAGCTACTCATCACCACGAACAGCTGGCTACAGGTGCCGGGGGGACGATCCTGGTCATTCTGCTGTCACGAGGCACGTTTCTTGCCAGTTCCAGGATCTCCTTAGGAGATCTTAGGATCTCAGTGGACAGGCACTCGAGCACAGTTGGCAGGTAGATGGGAATGCATCCACAGAGCCTCATTTTCAACTCATTTGAAATTTGGGGTTGTAGCTGAGATATTATTTGAGCTTTTGAGATCTTAAACAGTTGCTCCCAGTTGTAAAAACCACCACAGAGCTACTCGAACATGCAGCCACCTCGAGCGGCGCAGTTCTAGAACACTATTTGAATGTGTTCAGTAAATTAAATGCTTTTACAGTATGTTCTGAAGAACAATATGTTTTTACTCATTGGTATCTCAAGTTTGCAAAAACTCTGAAGCACGTTAACAATTATTCTATATTTAAACAAGAGTTTGCACTCCTCATTCCAACGTGTCTTTGTGTTTAACAAACAGTACGCACACAAATACACACAAGCACAATTCCACACACAAATACGCTGGCGCTTACATAGAGAAAGCTGTAACTCAACTTCAAAGGGAAACCTGAGAGGGTCATGAATAATCACAGACATCTTTGTCTGCAGGGGAAAACAGCACTGTCCATCTGCCCTCCATACACACAGGGACATTAGTTCATATCGCTGATGCTGTTTATAGCATGGCCGCTGGGCGCACTTTTCAGTTTAACAGGTAAAACAAGTTGGATCGTTTCCATGTTGTCTCCAAAGTTACAAATATTAAAGTCATGGGGAAAATGGACAAATGCAGGTAAACATTCTCTGAGGCAACATCACAAACATCCCACAAGCAGCAAAGATAAAATGTTAACAGATAAAGTTGTTGATTACAAATCCAGGTAAGGAAATGGTTAGACTGACGTTGATCTAAATCTGCAGGTTTTTGAGGAATGGTTCATAAATGTGCTGACTCTTCTATTTTGCTTTCCTAAAATGAGGACACAAGTAACTTTTCTGTAGTTATTTTACAGTGTTAACAAAAAAGCAAAGTACAGGACCTGCTGAGAAGTTACATAGTCTGTGTATTTGGGCCAAATTAGTGGAGCTTTGTCTTTCCACTTCTTTATCAATGACAGAAAGGTGATGGAAACCAGTCAGCTTCCATCTGGGATACACTAGCAGCCAAAGAATTTTTCAAAATGTTGTTTGAGCAGATCCAAATAAACTTTTTTTTTTTTAACAGCGTTACTCACTGGCCCAAGCTCAAACTTCTGATCTTTTTCTTTTCTGCGTTTTCATCCAACACACATGTGCAGCTGTCAATGCAAAACAAATGTATCGATATGAGTGAGGAACAAGAGAAAAGCTTTTATGTGAGGCTTTTGTTGTTGTCGTTTGGTTACTTTAAATATATATATATATATATATGTCCAATATATCTGCATTTGACATGTTTTTTTTTTTTCCAAAATAAACCAGAAGAATCCAGCACATGGATGAATCTGAACGTCACTCAGAGGTTTTGGTGTCTAATGCTGGTTTGTGAGCGTAAACGTTTGCGATGACATTCTTCTCGCCAAACGCCGAGAGGAATTCCCTTGTAGGAGTGGCAACCATTTAGCACATGAGCTTCTTGAGCACAAACGCACATTTTTAAAATATCAGTTTTAAAAACAACAACAAAAAGTCACCCATTCAAGACCCTGGCCCCACCCAAGGATAAACTCACTAACTTCATGTTTGACACTGGAGCTCATCAGAATCTACAAGTCTTTTGAGGGTTGTGTAACATGAGTGGAGAGAAAGACAGAAAAAGAGGTGGGGGGGCAGAGAGACAAGGTAACCTGATGTCCCTGGAGTTTACTGAGCAGTAAACGAGTTTCCATTGAAGTTTGGAGACCCCCATTTTTTTCCCCAACCTTTTTTTCTGTTCTCACCTTTCCCTATTTTGCTTTGACCTGCTCTGTGCACCCTCCCCGTCTGAATACACCAGGAAAATGAATCTGGCTGAAAACCTGTGCCAGCACATGACATGACAAACATCAAGCATTGTGATTTTGTAGTTTTTTTAATAGCACCTCCAGATGCAGTTTTTCCCCTCTAAAGAAGATTAATAGGTGACTGCTGCTGGGCTCAAAATAAATTCACAGGCTCCACGTTAACTTAAAGACAGGTAAAAGAGAAAAGATTTTAACATACACTCTAGTTTTCTGTCCTCTGTTGAGAAACACTTTAACTTCAGTTTCAAAAGAGCAAAACTCACCACCCTGCAATGATCCTTCTCCTCTCTCCCCAGTGAGGTAAAACTTAAAAAAAGTCTATAGTCCACCTCACTCTTTTCAAGGCCCAGAGTAAAATTATCCCAGACTCAGAGTCCTGCCTCAGCTTTTCAAAGTTGTGCATCCAGGTCTTGGCCCATCCACTTCTGTCTGTCTCCCTCCTACACTCTCTGAGAAATGGATTGTTCTGCAAGTTTAAAGAGGAGTCCCAAAGCTCTTCCCTCCTCTTCCAGTGTTCAGGTCCTAGTGCCTACCTTTTCCTATTCACCGTAATACAAACATTAAACACCTTGCTGCCGGGGCTGAGCAATAAAAATGTCATGCATTTGTCATATTTTGATTATCTTAACTTTGTGAACAGCAGCACAGAAAAGTTAATATTGTTTTAGTTAGATTTGTGAGTGGAAAATATACTTTCTGTTTAGTGCAATTTTGGCTGTGATGCAGTTAAAATATAATTCTGAGTTTTACTGTGCAGCTCATCACAACTCGCTGGCATCATGACTAATGGACACGATATTTCTCAATTACCCTGTTCACTTTACAGCCTCATTTAATTACTTAGGAGTAATAATAAAATCCTTGTAAATTATGCAAGACAAATCTATCAAGTCCTCTAGGCGTGCAATGTTGTAACTTCACAGTAGTGTAGTGTAGATGTTTGTAGAGAAGAAGAAAGCGGCGCAGTTTGAACCCAGCATTAGGGAAATTTCTAACAATGAACAAAGCTGGTGAAGGGAGCGTGTCACTAATGTAAGAACGAGCAGAAGCAGAGCGGAGTGGTCATTGTGCACAGCCTGTAATTTACAGATTAGCCTCCGTAGTGGGAGTTTAACTTCACTCAGTTTCTCTTTGTGTTTGCTACAAGCACACGTTCAAATCAGCAGGAAAGTTTACAGCCTGTTGATTCTCTATTCAGACATAGTGCTGGTAAGCCCACTTCAGGCAGAAGGTTGCAGAAGTTGCATTACGTGTAGAACCACTAGTCTGAGAAACAACTTCTACCCTGAAGCTTAGACTCACAAATCTCTAATCAGAATAATCACTGTAAGAAAAAATAATAAAAATCACTGTAATGCCACTTTAACTGGTGATATGTGACTTATCCATGCTGCTGATCTAATGATGCTGCTTATCTCACGCTGCTGATTATCCATGCTGATTATCTCATGTTGATGTATTCATTCATGCCCATCTGCTCACCACATACTCATATCCGGGCTGCTGTTGTTGCGCCCTATTGTTTTATACTATTAGTGTTTAGCGTATACCTTACTTCTTTTAGTGTACCGCTTGCTGTTTGCTTAGTGTATATATTAGATCCTTGTATAATGTGTTTTTTATACTCATATATTGCTATTGTTGGATTTAACTGTGACCCTGTGTACATAATTTCATTCCACCTCATTTACTACATGTGATGTGAATGACAATAAATTTGACTTGAACTTGAATGTCAGACAAAACACACACACCAGACATTAATGCTGTGAACCTTTTTGTCCCGTTTGTTACTTTTTAAATCACTTTGTTTCATCAAGTCATAGCAATATACAAATAATGTGTTCATAGTTAGTCTCTAATCTAAAAAAAAAAAAAAAAAAAAAAAAAAGTAAGTTTCTTTTGGCTGATCCTTTCTTAAGGGGTTGTCATAGTGAATAAACTTGCATGAAGGATTTGGTGATTGTTTTGTGCCAGGTGCTCTTCCTGTCACAGCCTGGGCTGGAACCTGCAACCTCAGGATTGCTAGGCTGCGGCACTGACCACTAAGCTACAGCAGCCCCCCGTCTCTGACCTGAAACATACAAATAAAAATCAGTTTGAAGCCCTGTGATAGACAGACAACAATACCATTAGTCAAGATACAAACTGGTTTTAGTAAAAAGTCGTTCTTACCCATAATGCTGTCATTCTTGACCTCTTTCTATTAATTTTGTTTATTTTTTGTGATTTTATTTTTATTTTTTATGATTAGATTTATGTGAGGAAAACATCCAAAAAATATTTAAAAAACTTTGTTTTGCAGTGTGTCTAAATAACCACTAACAAGGTTATAAATATATATTTTTTGCAAAATCTTTAATAATACTTTTCAGAAAACCACTGTCAGATTTAAAAGATGATTTTACAAAATATCCTCATGCTTCAAATACCGGAACACAGAATTTGTGCACATACAAGAATAGACATTTGATGGTCTGTTGCAGCCAGGAATTCTGCTGTTACTTGTCAAAATAAAATGCAGAGAAAGAGGGAAATAAAGCAACCAAAAAAAGTCAAACGCTACAACCGTGGTGTCCCCTCCACACCCACCCACCACACCCTGCATTCAGCAGTGTTAAGGCTCCGATACAGTCCCTTTCTGACAGATCCCAGTATACATCTTTATTATGACTGTTGGTCTTGCTTTTGCTCAGTTATTCTGGTTTTGTGAGTTTATTTCTTTCATGACTTCTCTCTAACCTGAACTGTAATGTCAAAGCCCCCGGAGCTGAGAACATACCAACCATGATCTACAACAGACAAGGCGTGTAACGATGTCATTGCTCTATTCTCAGCAAACAAAACCATTTTAGTTCTTTTTTTTTTAAAGTCTATTCTGTTGTGATGTTTGTGAGAAACTTTTATTAGTTCTAAATGACCCTGAGCCAAAAAAAAAAAAAAAAAATCAGGTGAAAATATGAGAAGTATCCCTCGTCAAGGAGTTTTGACCGTTTCATCTGAAGCTCCCTTAAGGGCAGCATTGTTCTGTTCAGACTTTATGCGCAACATCTTCGAGTGTCTGTGTGTGCTTGTTCATTTGTGTGTGCACGCTTGCGTCACTGTTAAAACTGCCTTGGTCCTAGTTATCAAGTCTATGAAAGGGGAAACCCCCAGACAGCGAACTATGGCCTGCACCCAACTCTGAGATTGGTTAAGGGTGAGAAATGATGAGGAGGGGTGAGCCCTTTGATTGAGAGTGTGGTCAGTAGGTCGAGAGTTCACCGATTCTCTCATATTTCAGGCATTTTGATGCTGGGGCTGCTGCAGATGTGACTAGTGTGGATGAGTATGAATGTGTTGCAGGCTTGAACTTTATTACATTTAATTTAAATGTGTAAGTTTTAATAGATTTCAATGCAATAGGCAATTTGTCAAAGCTGGATTTATCTGTGACATATATCAATGAGATGCAATAGTTCTTTAGTAAAAACAAGTTTATTAGATATGATTATTTAAAGAAATAATAAAACAAGATTGTAATCTTTCCTCTAAGCATAAAATGAATTGTTTGTGGTTGTGTAAAGCTTTCATGCAGCACAGTCAGCTACAAATCATTAAAACAATGCCTCAACATGAATGTGTGTGTCTTTTAGTGTGCTCTAATTCAGTTGCAATCTTGCGCTAATATGTGGTCTACAATTTACAGCTCTCTAAATTCCCCTAAATGCCAGTAAAGCCTGAAGTGAGCCTGTGCTCGTAGCCACACAATTGTTCTGATGCATGCTCAACAAGGCCACATCATTCAAATCTGCCTGACTCAAAACAATTTGTTTGCAAATGTCTGTGTAATATCCAGCTGCACAGGAGCATGCATTTGCAGCAGCACAGTATTTACATCCCGAATCAAACACACTCATTGCTGTCATGCAGGCACTTAGCGCCAGGATAATCTTCAGCCACGCTCATCGAGTTTCTGACTGATTTCTCAGGGATGACTAACTTTTAACTTTGTCACAAAAATGCTGTTTGCAGGAAAACAAATCTAAAGCAAGCATAAAGTCAAAGTAAAGAATGATTCATCCACGATTTCCTAAGAATGATGTCACGCTTCCACGAACCCAAGCATCATAGGCCTGTCTTCATTAGGTGACAGGATCAGAAATGAAAGATCATCATGGTTTTAAATATACAACACAGTTTGAACACTAATCACAGGATTATCAAATTCCCATTCTCACCACTTTTCAAATGGCTGCCAATGCATTGTTGATGAGAGCTTGTTTGCTAGAAAAGATAGACTTTTTTGCTAGAAAATATATTTTTTGTTTTGCTTTGGGAATTTGCAGAAATTCAGACAAACGAAAATAAAAAATAAAACCATTTGTTGCACTCTGACTCTGCAGTATCATATACCGTATTTGTCTTTATCTGGTGTGTTTGTATTCTCCAAACAAAGTCAAGCTAGTTTCTGATACAGGTTGAACTTATAGGACTGCTTGAACTGGAACAGTTTAGTCCCTCGATACTTCTTGGTTCGACATTCACAAACTCACTTTTTTGAGGGTTTTCAATATGTACATAACACATGATTGTCAACTTTAATATTACTCATGGGATTGGGACAGTATGGAATAAAAAGTTAATGGGAGTGGAAACCAACAACAACAACAACAACAAAAACAAATACTTCAGACAGGTGCCAACATTTTGTAGTTTTCTTTCAGTAAGCCTATACTGTAATGCAAGTCAAAAGAACTACATGGCCCAGAAGCCAACAGTGCTTCCGGCCTCTTTTTCTGCTGAAATTCAAAGAACAGCAACGGAGGTAGCAAACACTAGCAGAGAAACCGAAGTGGTAAAAATAATTTAGCAAACGTCAGAAGTAACAAGCTTTCTAGTACGCTCACAGAACTGGCAGGAAAGTCGCAAATTATCCTGAAGTTGAACTCATCCTTAAAGGTGTAGTAGTAGCTTCAATGGTGAGTACCCATAAAAACATTTGCAATAGTCTACAGTACATATACGTATGTTGTTAAAATTATGTAGGTTTAAGAGTTTAGAACATTGCTGAGAACATTACAAGAGTGTGGGAATGGTTTGAAAAGCCTTAAAAATATATAAATACTAAAATAAATTTAGTGTTCCTACTTTGCGTTTTTTCACCTATCATGGTGGTGTGTGGAACATATAACCTCCATGATGATTGAGGGACTACTGTACATTTGACTGTGATGGAAGGAGAGCCAGTTCTAAATCAGAAAAATGGTGGTACAACCCCGTGGGTTTGGGTGGAATGTTACAAGAAGAACATTTTAAACTATTTTAGCGTACTGTTGACAAGTGACTGCAGAATGGAGTGAGAGATGTCAACGCTTTATCTGCAGTAATGACGGCGCCGCTCCGGTCAGCTATGGTCGTGAAAACGCTGAGCAAAGCCTTCCAGACACAGATTTATTTACTTCTAAACCCCATCCTATGATCATGGGGTTCTGATCATAATCCCCAAAAATGATTCTGAATATTAGTGGCTGAAATCATCTTCCTCTGTAGAGTGGCTGGCCCAAGCTTTAGAGATACGGTGAGAAGTTTTGTCACCCAGGGGTAGCTCAAGATTAGATATGCTACTCATCCATACAATAAAACAAATAAAAGTACATGTAATTGATTGAGACTCTTTGTCTCAGGGTGAATGAGTAGATCAATTTCACCTGCACTTTTGTTGACTGTGTGCACATGTGTGTTGTCCTGTACATGTGAGGTAATAGAATGGCTGTTCCTCTGCGCATTGTTGAGTTAGATAGCTCATTCTCCTACACCCTCATCGCTGCCTTGTGCTAACGTAGCCCAGAAGCCTCTTCACTCATTGACTCTTCTGTCTCCTTACTCCCACGTTCTCTCTATACAGAATCCCATTATTGTCCCATGAAGGACAGGCCGAGCTGCACGCGAGCTAGAAAACAGGCATTCATACACATCATGCACAGTATGCATGCATGGATCAAAAGTGCCAGCAAAAACACACAAGAGCATGTAGGAAAATACATTTTGTTGCATAATGAAATTAAAAAAAAAAAAAAAAACTGTTCACAAGCTAGTTTCCTTGAAGTTCCCACAATTGTCTTCCATCTCTAATCTTCTGTAATAATAAGTATTTTATTAAAACCAAACTTCCTCCGTGTGTTTATTTGTGCCCATGTCTTTTACTGTCCTCATTCCCAGAGATTTTGTTTAAATCCATGCACATCTTGAGATGATTTAACATCTGTGTCTTGTGACGAGATGAGACATGGACGCTGCTGTTGACTTCTTTTCCATCTAATTTTGAAGAATTGTTTTGACTCTTGGTTTTTTCTTTCATTTTAATATGATTAATGCAAGTTTCAGACATACGTTTGAATCTGATCCATGTTAGCATCACCCCTTTGTGATCACATGTAGCCTTGTTTAGTGATGGGCTGAACACAGCGGACATTGTATCCTGTAATGACACCGCAGCCTCCGGGGGTCTTTTGTTTCAAAGCTCCCAGCTCATAACACATTGTTGAGCTTGACTTCCACCGTGCATGCGGCATATTTGCTATACGCTCCAACACAAACTGCCAAAGAACAGGAGCCAGTAATGGTTTCAGTAACGCAACAGAAATCTGTGAGCACAAAATCTCTTGGCTCTTGTCCCGACCAACAGAGCAAAATTTAATTTGTGGTTCAACTTTCCAGAAGCAGGTTCACAGGCATGCCAAAAACATTACCAATCTCATAATCTTTAAAGAAAATCTGAGCTCACAAACTTTCCCACAGAGTCCTCTGACTTTATTTGTACCTTTTTTGAGATAGCAAATTTCAAAAGTCATTGACTTTCACTTAACGTGAAACTAATGTGACTCATCCCCCTGCAGCACATGTAAGAACAGATTCTTAGCAAGTCATACAGTACTTAAAAATTATTTCCTCTCAATTTGTCAAATAAATTTTTTGCATTCTCTTTTACGCCACTTTTGTTGTCAATGACAGTGCATAACTAAGCAACGGACAAGAACAAACAAGTGTCTGCTTCTTTGTGCTGTTGCCAACAAACACAAACACGATTTGAGCAACGTGCATCTTTGTCTTGATTATCATTATAATCTTTAAAACATTTAAACACAGAAGGCTTAATGTTTTAGTTCACTGTTTTTTTACTATAGATAAATTAAATGAAGAAAATATGCCAAGAATTTATAAAATGCACCGCACTGTCTGCTTTATGCTTTTATTTAAGCTTATTAAAATAGTATAAGGTAAAAGGAAATTAAACATAGTATTTTTTTTTTCATTTATTTATTCCACTAAAAGCTTCAGTATTATTTTATATGGAAACTGCTGAATTATTGTCTTTTCAGACTCGTGAAGGTCAGCACTTCTGTTGCTGAAGCTATTTAACTTGATGTGATTATCTGAAGATCACAACTTCACTGTTCCTTTTTCTGACAACCAACCTTATATAATCTCACTATCATGAGAAAAACAAAGAAGCACCCATTTGGTTTTTTTTTAAATTTCAAAATATTTCTAAGTTAACATAAAAAGTGAGTTTTTAAAGGTCAAAATACATAAATAAGTTAAACAAATGTTAAAAAAACCACACACACTCACACATGGTGGGAACAGCGTGTTCTATAGTGACCACCTCAATCACATTGACTGACTTGTTTATGTATACTGTATATATACATAGTCCTCGAGTTACGAACGGGTTCCGGACCTAAGAACCGTTCGTAAATCGATTTTGCCGTAATTCGAAACGCCGGC
>JARVGS010000127.1:18941669-18953674 GCA_031762315.1 Hypsolebias antenori
CTGTGCTCCAGCATCAACGTGTGGCATGGAGGCTGCACAGAAGATGTTGGAGTCAGTCTCCCCACCATCACAGACATTTACACCTCTAGATGCAGGAAGAGGCCCACCTGCATCATAAAGGACCCCACTCACCCAGCACACACACTTTTTGCCCCGCTCTCTTCAGGAAGGAGGTTAAGGAGCATTAAGTGTGGAACCAGTAGACTGAGGAACAGCTTCTACCCTGAAGCTGTTAGTCTCATGAATATCTAACCAGAAAAATCACTGTGAAATAGCACATCATGTTGCTGCTGATCTGTTTCATCTTGCTGTGCTCGTTCGTGCTCATCTGCTCACACAGACTCATGTTCGTGCTGCTGTTAGGCGTATTGTTTATATGCTATTAGTGCTTAGTGTGTATTTAGTTGATGTTTTTCTTACTTCATATCTTAGTAGATCTTATTTTTGTTTTTCTTTTACATTTTATTGTTGAATGTACTTTGTAACTGGGACCCTGTGTACAAAAGTTCGTTCCACCACACATACCACATGTGGTGCGAACGACAGTAAATATCTGAATCTGAATCTGAATGTTATGTCATCAAGTACCTGGTTGTCAGGCTAACAGAACTTTGAATACAATACAATTAGTGTGATTTGTGCTGATTGAAAAAAACAGCAAAAAATGGATTCTAAGAAGATTTATTGCTGCAAGATTTGTAGTAGTGACAGCCAAAGTGCTGGCAAGTCTCATATGCAAGATGTTTGAGTCTTGCCGTTTCCAATGCTTATGTGATTGTTGGATTCAACTCTGGGGCTGAGTTGGCTTCAGTCAGACAAGAGTAAACGAGAATGCTTACATCTGTTGGAAACACTTCATTGGAGGGAAGGAACTGACAGAGGAGCACCCTGACCCCATACCAGCGGCTGCAGTCCCTGAACAGGTATGTCCTTTTATCCATTGTGTTGCACCTACTTTTTTCCTTTGGTGTCAGAACTAACAGGAGCACTGAACATCTCTTTCAAGCTACCTGAGATAATTTGTCTCTTTAGACACCCAATTCAACCAATGTTTGTAAATGAAAGAATTTAAGGCTAAGTAGCAGGATAATATTTTAAATGCACAAAAAAAAATTCCAAAAGTATCACCATCCTGGCATTGTCCTCGTGAAGTAGTGTAAAAGCAGTCCAAAAGTGGTTTACAGTTTAAACTAGCAAAATTGAGAAAACTTAAATTTCCTTTCGGTTTCCAAGCCAAAAATTGACAGTGGTAATAACACATATTGTAACTTAGCAACTTTTAAAGAACATTTTCACCTTTGAAAAATAGAGTAACAGAACTGGTCGCTAACAGCTAATGTGTACATGGTAAATGGACTGTACTTATATAGCACCTTTCTATCTTATCAAGATACTCAAAGCTCTTTACAATCTGTGTCCTCATTTACCCATTCATACAACACTCTACTAGAGCTATACAAAACTAATTGAGCAAATCAGTCTAAAGAGACTAATCAGAGCTTTATCACATTCATACACCAATGCAACACACATCAGAGGCAATGAAGGGTTCAGTGTCTTGCCCAGGGACACTTTAACATGTGACTGCAGGTGGATTTGAACCCCCAACTCTTGCACTGGAGGACGACTGCTCTAAACACTCAGCAACAGCTGCCTGTGGATAACCAAGTAAAATAAAAGAAGTCGTTGGCAAAATCATTCCTCATCCTGCTGCCGAAAACCTGTGCAATGCATGGTGAATCAATGGCGTGCATCCTGCATGTAATCGTCTGTCATCTACGTTTGTTTCACCGTGGCAAAAGAGCGCAAATCAGCACGGAAACACTGGGAACACCACCAAATATTTTTTAACAATTTGTCCCAGTTGCTGGACACTGCCAGTCCTCTGCACTGTAGCCAGCGTTTAGGCTGTGTATTGTTGTATCCTTCAATATATTCTGTCAATTTTTTGACGTTGTCTTCCTTTAAGTTTACATGGACAAAATCACCGGAGGTAGCTACGTGCATGCTGTTGTTTGCCCATGATATTGGGGATTCCCCACAATTCCCATTTGATTGATTTATTGACAGTGAGCCATTTTTTATTTGATATAATTACTGGTAGTCAGTTAGAAAAAAATAAAATAAAATAAAAAATCCAGCTCACTGTAGATTTCACCGTTTCATTAATATTCAAGGGAGGCGAAACATAAAAAAAAAAATGCAATCTGTTCATTCTAAATTGCCTCATAACAACATTTTGTTTATGCAAAATTTATTTAAAAAAAAATCTAAGAAATTTTGAAAAAGTATTATTTGAATAATTTTAAAATCAGCCACAAACCCCTAAATGCTTTAGCCTCACAGACCTCAGAACATATTCACCCAGTTTGGCTTTTAGCTACAGAAACAGAAGTCAGCAGGAAGCCGCTTGTGGCCTGGGTAGTGGTCTAAAACCACGTTGAAAAGATTGTTCTTTTTAATCAGTTCTTAGTTATTTTAAATTTACTTTTCTAAAGGTAATGGTTTTCAGACATGCACAGTTTGTGGCCTATTAAAACAATTCTGCTGAACAAACCACTGTTTTGTGGTCACTTACAGCTGGCATGTTAGAAATCGCTGTATATTACAGCTGTGGAATAACATTTTATCTTTCTATCTTTTTATTTTATTTATTTTTTAAACCAGTTTGTTCCTTTGCAAAATTTTGATTATATGTGGAAAAAATATACTGTGCAGGAGTGCTACTCTGAAAATTTGTAATTATTATTTTTTTCATTCAACCTTTATTTATACAGGTTAGTGTCACTGAGCCTCGAGGACTCATTTACAAGAGAGACCTGTAACCTGTATTATTATTATTAAATGAGAAGCAACATGTTTTTTTTTTATTGTATTCAAGACCTTTAGTTTAGTTTGTTGGATTTATGCATCCTACACCAGCATAGAACATAAAGGTGATTTTCCCAAACCTTTTTGAAATAGTGCTATTTGAAAGCAAGAAAACGAGAGCAACTGTTAAAATACCTTTTGTGTACAATTATAATAAATAATATATTCTATAATAGGAGAATTACATGCTGGATTTGCCGTCATACATCCGATGAACAATATACAACTAAACCAACAGCTTCAAATGAGACAAAACGCACATGTTGGGAATAAAAGAAGTTGTTCTATCCATCTCCATTTTGTAAAGTACCCACATGCGATGATGTAAACAGATTTTTGTGTCCCACCGTGTAATGGTTTGCAGGTTTCTTCCCAGGGGTGTGATGGCAAGTTGCCAAATAACCTAAAAGTTTTACCCCTTTTTTTTTTCTTCTTTTATTTGTCTCCCCCCCCACCACCAACCTTTTTTTGTATCAACTGCAAAGTCTGCAAAAGTGGCTGTCATGTTGCAGTCCATAGTGGGCTATTTGTTGCTGTAACTCCATCAAATGGATCACCTGAGTTTCTTCTTTAAACAAGCTGCACACACTTGGAGGCTACTACTTAAACACAAATCCACATGAGCACAAACCATAAAGGTGCTTTGGTCCACAGGCGCAGACAAGTTCTCACATTTCCCAAAAGCTTACATTCCTCTTGGTTCTGCCTGGTCCCAGTGTCAGACTCCTGAGTTTACATTGGGAGTCTGCTGGGAATGTCAAGGTGAAATCTGAAAGCTTTGCAGATCAAATGGAAATATGCAGACAAAAAAAGACACGTATTAAATTTGAGTCTTTGAGCAAATGCTTTTAAATCTACAAAATTAAAACTCACAATAACCTTGTTAGCTCAACGTTTTTTTGTTTGTTTTAATATTTAGCCGCCTCTGAGTGCGTATTGACTCACTGTACAGAGATGACAGACATCAAACCCTGTTTTTGTGCATATCCAGTGAGTACACATGTAACATGCTGTAAATCGCTCCTCACCTGGTTATTAATGAAGGCGATTTTCCCTCCATTGCTTTTTACTCTGCCAGATGAGCAAAATATGCTGTTTACCTTATGGGTGGGCTGTTTGATGTTCATGGAAGAAAACGCAACAGATCTGTTTTACAGTAGAAGTGCACACAATAGTCTGTTTAAATTGAGCTTTTATTTTTGCTGTTGTTCATCAGCACTGTTCACTTTCTCTCTTGTTGATCAAGATTTTTTTTTTATTTCCTGTGTGATTCTTTGGGCATGAATACATTTAAATGATTGATTATTTCATTGTCAAGTAGACTGAGCTTGTTGTTTTTCAAATTTTTGGGGGGGAAATCTTTCAACCAGTTTTCATAGTCTAGATTACCATATTTTTCAGACTACAAGGCACACTTAACATCCTTAAATATTCTCAAAACACAACAGTGAGCCTTATAATCCAGTGCACCTTATGTATTAATTATGGTTGTGCTTACAGACCGCAAACTGATTTTATGTGGTTATTTTGAATGAGTTGAATAAAGTTAGACTTATCTGAATGTTTTGTTTCACTTATTGCGCCCTATAATGCAGTGCGCCTTGTAGTCCGAAAAATACAGTAGGTCAAACTGACCAATTAACTTTCAGTTGAAAAGAAAAGGAAGATAAAAAGAAAAAAAAAAAAAAAAACTTGTGAGCAAGTGTTCAAATTGCTGAATGTTTCAATTTTGTCCTGTTTTATACTTTCATACCACAGGTTTTTCTTTACCTTGACTATTGTTTTGTCATAATCTATTACTGCCACTAATCTTAGCTGCAATCAGCCTGTAGCAGTTGTACAAAAAGAAAGACAAAAAAATAATAAATAACTAGCCATTAAATCTAAAAGAGCCAAAAGGCATTTGATTGTGTCTTTGAATATTGCAGTTGTAAAAATAATTCAGATTAGGCCTATTTTACCTGATGTTGGATTAAATCTTCCAGGTGTTGTAGAAGATATCGCATTGTGAGGATAACAAAGTTGCACTGAATTTCAATAAAAACAAATGTAAATAAGGAGGTGGCTGAAACTATACTGTAAATGAAAAAGTAATTAGTTTAAATTTATTGCAATACATACGTTTTAATTATTAAAGCAGTATAAACAAGGCAATAGATGCAGATATTTTATTACTACATTCTAGTTTGTCAGATGAAGTACTTTTTTTGTACATTACAGATGTCAGAAAATATTTTTGTAACTAAATCCACAGTAATCACAGATTCAAAAGGGTATTTACATGTTCCAGGAAGGCACAGTAGACTGATAGTTCTATTTTAACTTATATAACAACATCCATAAAAATAATAATTATTAATATAATACAACATGTTATTACATTAATTATTATGTTTCTGATTTTTTTTTTAAATGCATGAGGCTAAAGTATGATTTCAGAAATTGAATCCAAATGCAACTTTAGTAATGTTTGCTGCCCCCTGGCGGTCAATGTTTTTTCTACGGGAAAAAAAACACCAGCAAAATAAATTATTAAATATGAAACATGCCAAATAAATTCACTTAATCATATTGAGCAAGTTTAAATAGTCTATTTCAAGTTAAAGTTACATTTTGATCAATTAAAACAAAATTGTCCCATAGATGTCCAGATCCGCTCTGCCACTTTTCATCCTTTGTTGTTGAAGAGTGACGGCTGTTCAGTGATATCTAGATCAAGCTGCGATATCTTCATTGATGCTCGCCAGCACCTCTTTGCTCTCTTGGTCCCCTGGCTCTGAGTCCAGGCATGGTGCACTCATAATGGGCAGTTCTGGAAACCTAAACCCTCATTACCTACTTCATTACTCACAGCTGTACAATGGGGAACTGTTTCCTGGCTTTGACTCCTTCCCACACACACACATGTGCACACACACTTGCATGGACACCCACATTTACTCAAATACACCTCATGTGCTGGTCTGGCCCTCTCTTTATTCCTTTTCACTCTTTCTCTCTGGTTCGAGGCTCTGGTGATCAGGTGACAATGGTTTATTGTCTGTATTTTGTATAGCAGAACAAAGACAGTCTGTCTCTACATTTCTGTATGTTGTGCTTTTTTTTTTCTCCTCCAGATCTATTCCATCCACTCTTTAGTTTTTTTAGTGGTATATCAATGTCAGAATTTAGATTATTTTCGTACCAAACTGCTCCTTATTATTTCTTGCCTTTTATGGTGCAGGCTGGGAACACGACTTTCCACTTGATAACTTTATTTTTGGTAAAGTAAACCCTGTTCACTTTCTTTTGGAGACCACTGGGGAGCAGCAGATGTTTTGTTAATCTCCGAGGTAAATGTTGGCTGGCACTAAATTTGGGAAACTATTCATCTAAGTGTCAGTTTGAAGCTGAGCTCTAAATCCATCTTGGCGAACCACAAGGATTAAACACGCCTGTCTCTTTTAGTTGTATATTCTGTAAATCCGTGGTGCTGAATGATTTATTGTGACAGCTAATACATAAAGGCTTATTTTAATTAAAAAAAAATATTCATTTTAATTGTGCTATGGGCTGAGAGGTTTACTTGTCACACATAGAAAGACCCCAAATCTGTTGTAATGTGGAATTTTAGCTTCCTTCAGTGAAGCAGATGAAGTCTGTATCAAGGGTCAGAATGGGGTTTCTGTGTGGCACAAAGTTGATGCCTACACAAGCAAACCATTTCAGACTCTTGAGATGATAAGTTGATGACATAATATGAAACCCAGAAATCTAGACGCAGTAATCTGAATGGAGGAACTGCACTGTCTCACAGCTTGACGGTTCTGGGTTCAAAGCTCAGCTGAGGCCCTTCGGTGTGGCATTTGCATGTTCTCTGAGTGTCTGTGTGCATTTTCTCCGCTTACTCTGGTTTTTATGTGCATCTTGTTAATTATGGTGATTAGAGCTTTCTAAATTAGTCCTAGGTATTAGTGCTCATAGTTGTTTGTCTTCTGAATAAATCCAATGGTTAGTATGACATTCATTTAACATTTTCAGTTATTTTGTTGGTTTTTATTACTTAAACATAGATAAGTCAGTGATCAGGGCCATGTATGGACTTTTTTCTGGGTACTCCAGTCTCCAACAGTTTAAAAATATACATGTTAGGTTAATTGGTGATTACAAATGGACCTTAATTGTAAATGGGAGAATGCTGTCTGCTTCGTGTCTCGTGTTGGCCCCTGTGTGAGTGAGTAAACAACAATTAAGCTACTAACCTGCAATTAAATCAGACACTGGAGTGTGGGTGCCATTTTTCCAAATGTGCAGCTTGACTTGATTGTTTACAATGCCAGTTTACTTTGTCTAACAGAAGTTATATATTTAACCTCCTAAGACCTGAACTCTTGCATAAGTGGATGCCAGGTTATCCACGTATGTGGATGCCAGGTCCTAGGAGGCAACTAAAAATAGTTTGTCTTAGCTAACCTGGACCACGGCATGATTTTTCATTTTTATTTATTTGTTTTAAGTCAATAAAATGTGAGATTAGTATAACACATAGCAATCAAAATCAATTATGTACAGTGTGTATAGATTAGGCTCATTTGCAAGCAAGAGAAAATACATTAAATTAAATAATAAAAAAAATAAAGGCCTTGAGCTCTTTCCTGCATGCTGCAGGTTGGCCTTTGCTATTACTGCCAGGTTTGGGAATCTCAGGGTCTCATCTCTGCTTTCTGCAGGTAATGTGGATCTGTTGGCCTCTGAGCCTTGTGCACTGGAGCAGCTGAGAGCAAAGCAGCTGGAATGAGACTTAACTCTTAGTCTGAAGCCCAAGTTCTCAGCTGGAAAGAGGTGGAATGCTCCCTGCAGGTCAGAGATGAGTCTTCACTTCTAATGAGTTCAAATGTCTGGGCATGCGAGAGAGGAATCGAGGCTTCATCTGTAGTCATGAGTTTGTTGTTCCAGTCTGTCCTGATGAGAAAAAGATGAGTCAAAAGACAAAGCTTTTAACTTCTGAATGAATGAATGAATGAATGAATGAATGAATGAATGAATGAAAAAAGCTACAAACTGAACAAGGTAAAAGTGTTACATCTGATTGTAATTCAACCACTACTTTATATTTGTGTTGGTCTAATGATGAAATGATGCAGAGCTTATTTGTTCACTAAACCACATGCAATTATAAAATTATAGAAAATAGCTCATTGAGTTAGTTCACATTTTTTAGAAATGTGATTCTGTGGAGAAAGTGTGAGTAGTCAGTATCGTATCTGCAATAAATAGCACTTAGTATAATCTCAGTTTGAGGAATAATAGAGAAATGCTCATGAAGAAGTGGAGCTCGTCAAACTGTGTCCTCTAAAAAATAAAACTCAAACCTCTAAAGTTGTAGCTTTATAAATAAATGCTCTATTAAAAAAACACTGTGATGTTTTTGCATCACTCATTTACATGAAAACTTTATTTTATTTATTTATTTATTTTTATTTAAAATCTTTATTCATTTCAATTCCAATTTAAAAACAGAAAAACAAAAATAAACTATTTACAGTTTTACGTAAATAAAAAGTCAACAGTAAAAATTCACTGAATTAGAGCCGTATTGGTGTTCGCTAAGTTCACTTTGCTTTGGCAGCCATCTTGAATTAAGTTGACACAAAAAGATAGAGTTGCAGATGATTATTGATTTATTATTTTCTGCTAGTTTCATCAAATACATCCAGTAGTTCAAGAGATATTTTGCTAACAGACAATCATTTGTCTCTTCAATCGTTCATTCAGACGCTGAAGCTGCGAGAGATAAACGTCTGAGTCATGTTTCCATCAAACCATTAGTCAGTAATTTGAAGTACAAACTAGAGAAATTGTATTTCCTGTGACGATGCAACATGAATGCTTATTGCAGAATAACTTGCTAGAAAACAGCTGAAATTAGCTAAAAAAAAAAGCTGAAATGTAGCTGAAATGAAAAAGCAAGCCTAAATTAGCAGAATAAAGCAGAACGAACACATATTTGTTGAAGTTGGTTTAGATGAGCAGAAATGCGCACAAAAAATTATGAAATAAACTAAATAAAGCTAAAATTAAAAGCATATAAAAAGTAGCCGAAAGTGCAGAAAAAAGCTTAACATACACGAAGGAAGTGAAAACAGCTAAAATGGGCTAAAAAATGTGGAATTAGCTTAAATATAAAAAAATTTACATAAAACAGCTAAATAGTAGCTGAAATAGCAGCAATAGCTGAAAGTAGCATAACAAGCTGGAATTAGCAGAAAGAAGTTAATTAGGTTGAAAGTAGCAGGAATTACCAAGAAAAACTTGAATTTATCTGAAAACAGCTGGAATTAGCTAAACATAAAAAAAGGTAAGCCAAGCTTAAGTTAGCACAAGAAAGCATAAAGAACATGTTTGCCCAATAAGGCTGAAAGAAGCAGAAATGGGTACAAAAAGTAGAAATTATCTGAAAAGATCTGAAATTAACACAAAAAATGGTTAAAAAGTAGCTAAAAAACTAAAAAAGCTAAAAAAAAAAAAAAAAAAGGTAGCTGAAATTACAAGAAGGAAGTGTAGAGAGCACATTGTTGCTGAATTAGGCTGAAAAAAGTTTAAATGAGTACCAAAAATATGGAATTAGTTGAAAAAGCTAAAATTAGCATAAAAACAGCTCAATAGTAGCTGAAATAGCAGAAAAAGCTGAAACTTGCATAAATAAGCTGAAAGGAACAAAACAAGCTGAAATTAGCTGGAAAAAGTTAGAAGAAGCAAAAAAATGTAGTTGGCTGAAAGAACCCCGAAATTATCACAAAACAGCTTAAAGTAGCAAAAAAAAAAAAAATAATAATAATAATAATTAAAAAAAAGTTTACATTTGCACAAAAAAAGCTGAAAGAAGCCGAACCAGAACAAAAAATGAACGCAGTAAAAGCTTGTACAGAAGTCCCTCGTTTATTGTGGGGCTTTGGGACCATGCCTCCCCACGATAAGTGCGAAATCGCGAAGTAGGGATACAGTCGTCCAAGTTCAAGTAAACTTTTTTGTCATTACCGAATGAAAATATGTACACAAGTAGTAGTAGTAGTAAGTAGTAGTTTATTTTAGTATTTATATACAGGTATATATCAAGGTGTTTTAAACCCTTCCCACAGTCTTGCAATATTCTGAACAATATTTCTACACACTAAACGCTCTGCCAGCACTCTCGGCCACGCCCACTTCTCCTCTGCAGAGATGACACGCTGCTCCTGCAGCTGTGGGCTGCACGCAAGTGCAGCAGGTGCTAAATAATTTAAAATAATTCATTTTAAATAAAAATTCCATGATGATCGTGCGGCTCATCCGTCAATCTGCCAGTTGTGTGTCATGTCCAATATTATTTTGATAAAGGGCGATAGAGCGAGTCTGTAAAAAAAACTAACTGCGAAGTATAAAAGAGACGACTGTAAACGGATCTAAATATATGACGGTGTAAAATGAGCTCAGGTCATTTCCTATGAGGAAAAAATTGTCAGAAAAGCCTAAATATTTCAAAAAGCTAAAGTTGCACCAATACCAAAAGTCATATCCTGACCTGATGACTTGAGCTCAGCTAAACACAACTTGTTTTGAGGAAACAAACAAAAAAAAAGTGATGCATTCTGGGAAATGTAGGAAAGCACAAGCAGGGTTGCAGCCGCTAAACGAGTGAATGAATGTTTGTCACGGCGTTTCATGAAAATCCTGCTCGTTCGTAGTGGACCGCACACGTGCACGCGCACACCGTCTTGCTCAATAGGATGTGTCACAAGTGGAGACGTGCGCATGGAGGCTCGGCGTGCCTCAGCTGTGGTCTCGTTACTCCCCATCTGCACGGCGGTGGCAGAACAAACCCACGGCCTGTGGGACTGGAGGGGGCGTGTCTCCTGCACACCCCAGAAAATGATCTACTCTCCACGAACCAATCAGAAGGCAGCGTTTGAGAGCCTGGAACCTGATTGGTGCATCGCTCCTGACCTTCATTTCTGACAGCCGATCCCAGTGGAGCTGAAGAGGAATGAGGAAGAGTTTGGGAGTGGACTCCCTGTTTTTAGCTGTTAACACGTTGGAAACAAAAGCCCGGCGTTCCTTGATGAATATCCCCCGCTGCCCGTCACACCAGACTTTTACCTTTCTGTGTTTTGAACGACTCTCAGCTACTACCATGCCAAACTTTAGCTGCATATCTATAAATCTGACCAAGTTACACCCATTTATGTGTTGGTGATGTTTCATTAGCTGTGGTGGCCATCTTGAATGGGATCAGCTCTTAGAAAAAAATCAGCTGAAGAGGGACACTCAATGAATACTTCCTGAACGTTTGATTAAAATCCAGCTGGTGGTTCATGAGATATTTTGCTAACAGACAAATATAGACACAGTACAGGCTACTTTCACCTGTTTTTGGAGTTCCATAACATTTGGAACAGCTCCAGATGTGAACAGCTGTTCAGAGCTGATTGAGAAACTGACCGTGAGCTGATGGACTGACGTAAAGATTCATGTGGCGCGAGTCTGGGTCCAAACAAATATTTACCAGGACGCAACCCGTGTTTATCTTTTGGTTGTTGGCCACGCCCCCTTTCCTCCATCCAAACCTCTTCTTCTCTTCTCGTTTTTTTTTCCCCCCAAATCTCTGGCCACGACTTCAAAGAAGCGTCTTTCAAAATGACAAAAGCTGAAGTTTATTGTCTGATGTTCTCAAGCTCTCGGGTGTAAAAATGTCTCCGGTTGTTTTGTGTCTGGAGAAAGAAAAAGAAAAAGATCTGGTGGAGAAGATGAAAGGACAAAATGATTTCACAACCGAACCTCGACTTCTTTTATCTTTCCACCCAGAAGCAACTTTTGATTTCTGCTTCTGCACGTTTACAGAAACTTTTAGAGAAATAAAACAACTTTTTCTGTAAAAATCTAGTGTCTTACTGACTGTTGAATGACTGCTGAAAGACTGCCCAAAGACTGCTGAAAGACTGTTGAATGACTGCTGAAAGACTGCCCAAAGACTGCTGAGTGACTGCTGAATGACTGCTGAATGACTGTTGAATGACTGCTGAATGACTGTTGAATGACTGCCCAAATAATGCTGAGTGACTGTTGAATGACTGCTGAGTGACTGCTGAATGACTGCTGAATGACTGTTGAATGACTGC
>JARVGS010000127.1:18980009-18995946 GCA_031762315.1 Hypsolebias antenori
AGATAGATAGATAGATAGATAGATAGATAGATAGATAGATAGATAGATAGATAGATAGATAGATGGATGGATGGATGATTAATTCTGAGTTAGCTGATGTAACAAAGAAAGAAAAAAACAAACTGCTATGAAACTGGTGTAGTACTGGTCTGTAAATATGAAAAAAGCTACAAAAATCAAAAGATTTAACGGGACATTTCAGAATGCCCAAATAAATCTTGGTCCAAACCATTTAAAATTTGAAAGCATTATGTCTCCGAAGCAAAAATATTAGGCCAAACGTGCACTAAAATATAATGATAACAGATTCCATGCCTTTTCAAACCTTTTTCCTGCAAGAATTTCATCAATATTGTACTACTAATAAACCTCATGGAGCAAAAACATGCAGGAACAGACCCAAAGTAACACTTTAATTGGTTTCTTTCAGCACCCTGGACAGCAACATCCTACATCATCATTTTACACCTTCTGTCAGGTGGGTAAATGAAACTTTCTCTGTTCTTCATGTAAAATGAAACAGCCTGCATCTTTTTTTTTTTTTAACACAGAAAACAAATTTAAAACTCAAACTGAAAGTGATCAGGGTGCACATAAGAACTAATCCGTGAGTGTAAAACCTGGTCACGTCTGTAAAGAGAACGGAATTGATTTTTCTGTGAGCTTATCTGAGCAAACAGAAGATGTGTGTGTAGATGTCCTTAGAAAATCCTTTATTTTACATCTTGAACAAATGATTCATGCCAGTTGTTAAAATATCAACAACAAAAAACATCCACAGTGTTTCATCTGCAGATGTCTTTGTTGTAATTTTAGGGTGCGCACACACACACACACACACACAAAAGCCCGTTCTTGATTGAAAGGGGAAAAGAGGAAGAGGAGGAAGACTCTGCACTGGTAGCCTCATTAAACACGTCCTGTCTGTGAGGAACGACCTTGTTTAAAACAGGAGACTCGCCAAGTGCGCGTGTCTGTGTGTGAGAGAGGGGATGGGGGGGGGGTCAGATAAGACAAGGAGAGAGGGGCAGAGGGAAACTGGCACGCCCAAACCCCACCGTCTGTTGCTTCTTCTGCGCGCCCGTGCGCTCTCCTGCCATTGGCGGAGGGCACAGTGTAAGGTGGGCAGCACTGGCGCGCCGCGGGAGGGGGGGGGGGTCGCCTGGTTATACACCCAGATCGCTCCCCTACAACCACCACACACACGCGCGCACACGCCTCCCCCTCCCCCGTGGGCGGGAATAGCAACAGTAGTGCAGTGAAAGTGAAGCGCACGAGCGCGACAGAGCCGTGTGGAGGAGCGGAGGCTGTGGCGGCGGCTGTGGCTGATCGGGGTTCGCGGAGGGGGCGAGGAGGGGGGCGCCCCTGCACGCGTCTTCAGCCGCGCATGGACGACCACCTCAGCCTCCTGCACTCCCCCCCGCCGAGCGTGACCAAGACGCGCGGCGACAACCTGGTGAACCACGGCTACACCGAGGCGGAGGCGGACGTGATGACGGTGGTGGCGTGTGACAACATGCTGGAGGAGTCGGCGGCTCTGCCGGGCCACCTCTCCCTGGACCGATACGAACCGGACCACGAGTGCTGCGAGAGGGTGGTCATCAACATCTCGGGGCTGCGCTTCGAGACGCAGCTCAAGACCCTGTCCCAGTTCCCAGAGACGCTGCTGGGGGACCCCAAGAAGAGGATGAGGTACTTTGATCCTCTCAGGAACGAGTACTTTTTTGATCGGAACCGACCCAGCTTTGATGCCATCCTGTACTACTACCAGTCTGGCGGGCGCATCAGAAGACCCGTCAATGTGCCCATTGACATTTTCTCCGAGGAGATACGCTTCTACGAGCTGGGCGAGGAGGCCATGGAGAAGTTCAGGGAGGATGAGGGCTTCATAAAAGAGGAGGAGCGGCCGCTGCCTGAGAATGAGTTTCAGAGACAGGTGTGGCTGCTCTTTGAGTACCCGGAGAGCTCGGGACCCGCACGGGGGATAGCAATAGTGTCCGTCTTGGTCATCCTCATCTCTATTGTCATTTTCTGCTTAGAGACACTTCCAGAGTTCAGAGATGAGAACAGGGACCCTATCAGCATTGCGCCCGTGATGAACAGCACGCTCCCGTTTTTCATCAGCCCCTTCTCGGACCCCTTCTTTGTCGTGGAGACGCTGTGCATCATCTGGTTCTCCTTTGAGCTGCTCGTGCGCTTTTTTGCCTGCCCGAGCAAAGCCACGTTCTCCAAAAACATCATGAATATTATTGACATTGTGGCGATCATCCCCTATTTCATCACCCTGGGCACGGAGCTGGCGGAGAGGCAGGGGAACGGACAGCAGGCCATGTCCTTGGCCATCCTGCGCGTGATCAGGCTCGTGCGGGTGTTTCGCATCTTCAAACTCTCACGTCACTCCAAGGGGCTCCAGATTTTAGGACAGACGCTGAAAGCCAGCATGCGTGAGCTGGGCCTGCTCATCTTCTTCCTGTTCATCGGGGTCATCCTCTTCTCCAGCGCTGTGTACTTCGCTGAGGCGGACGACCCGGAATCGGGCTTCAACAGCATCCCGGACGCGTTCTGGTGGGCTGTTGTCACCATGACTACAGTGGGTTACGGAGACATGCACCCCGTGACAATCGGGGGCAAAATTGTGGGATCTCTGTGCGCAATTGCCGGCGTGTTGACCATCGCCCTGCCTGTCCCCGTCATCGTCTCCAACTTCAACTACTTCTATCACAGGGAGACGGACGGCGAGGAGCAGGCGCAGTACCTGCACGTGGGCAGCTGTCAACCTCTGGCGGACACGGAAGAGCTGAGGAAGACGCGCTCCTCGTCCTCGCTCAGCAAGAGCGAGTACATGGTGATAGAGGAGCCGGGGTTGACCAGCGCGTTCAAACAGCAGCCGAACTTCCCCACCACCACCGCCCAGAACAACTCGCAGAACTGCGTGAACATAAGCAAAAAGATTTTCACCGACGTGTAGCCCGATTTTAGAGCAACGGCCTCGAGCCACCGGGGAGGAGGCGATGCGTCAGCGCGCAGCTGGTTGCGCGGTTGCGCAGCGGTGTTTGGAAGCATGCGGCGTGAGGTGAAGAGAGAGAAAAAAAAACAAACAGAAAAAAGAACGAACAAACAAGCGCGTGCGTCCTGTTTCAGATATGCATTGAAAGAATCGGGATTTTTAAAATGTATTTCAGTGACATGAAGTGATAATTCCCTCTGGTTCTGTTCGTGCTAGAGAAAGAGCTTCCTCCCTTTTAATTATTTGCACCACTTCTCCTCCCTGCTTGAGGAGAAAAACCTGTTGTGCAATAGTTAGTATATGAATATGCATAACAGCAGACATGACTAGAAGCTTTATAACTGTGAAAAACGAGTCCTCGGAGGATGCTGTGTTGTCATGCGTAAAGAGTCGTGACCCGTCACTTATAGCCTGTGTATAATAATATCCAGTCATTTAAATGTGTGTAAGTGTGTGTTCAAACACATGGATGTCAGGTAAACATTCCAGCGTATAATAGCTTACCATTTTTGTGCTATGCCGTTACTGTGCGTTAAGTCTATAGTCTAACTGCTGGTGTCTCAAAATTAATGAATATAAAGTAATAATTCCCCGCACTTCATCAAAATAAACGCTTTGCTCAGTGCGTAAATGTGGCTACGTAAATACTACAGCCAGCATGTCATTACTGCTGCAAGACGCACGTGAGCGGAGAAGCACGGAGCTTTCCACACAAACAAAGATCAAAGATGGAGCGTGTTCCTCTAGCCTCAAATATAGCCCGCTGTGATGCAGTCTCCATGGCGACGGCCGTTTCCTCTGTAACCCCGGTCACCGTTGCCATGGCACCCTTGTTTCCACAGTAACCTACCAGTTGGGTTGGAAGCTATTTTTGAAGATTCTCATCTGAGTAGCTCGTCTTCAGTTTCTAATTAGACCGCTCAGTAGTTGTGCTTTGGTGGGAAAATTTGATAAATAGAGCATGAATACAGGTCGGAACATGCGCAGTGTCACCACAGCTCATCAGCAACAAAACTGTGTGACTTTGAGAAGAAGAAAATAAAAAAGAAGCAGACATACAATAAAATAAATAAGGAGATCTGCCATGATGAACTGGACAACATCTGTCACAGAGAGATGCTGCTCTGGGAGAAGCAGTGTGGGAGGAATTATGAATGAACCGTCTTTGTGAAGTACTGCAACTAACCAGCAGGGGGCGGTGTTGCCCCGCTGAAAACATTGGTAAGTTTCTTCGTTTTCATTTTTAACCCGTGTTTTTCACTGTCTACGTTTACAAACAAACAAACAAAAAAATCCATACTGTAGATTTTTCAGGTGAGAAAAGATAAATACATAAATAAGAAAAGCTCAAACATGGTCAATAAGGTTTCTGTTGTTACATAAGAGCCCTTCATAAGATTAAACATCTCCATTTAATGCTTTTGTTCCACAGACACTGTCAAAAACATACTTTAGGGTGGTATTTTAGTTAATATAAGGACAATGCTTATGTCACAATTTACAGGTGAAGCTGTTTTACATGTTCAGAGTACAAGCAGGTTCGGTGTGTGTTTTGTGGAACGTATAAGATGTTTATATCCTGTTTCACCTTCAGCTGACTTTGTCTATAAAATCGTTATGAGCAGCAACAGCATGCCAATCAGCTGGTCTACACGCTGCCCCCCTGGTGACTCACACCTGCTTCATGACCTCCTTCTTCAACATCTCAACCTTGTGTTACTAAATATGAAGGTTTTTTTTTTTTAAGATGACTTTTTTTTAATCTATGATCAAAGAAAATTTTGTTTCCTCTATAAAGGATAATCTGCTGTGTTTTGTCACATCTTTCATAATGGGCAAATTAGACATTATTTCTGTCAGTTGTGATGTAGAATAAAAAGTGTTTTTCTGCATGTTTCAGTTCTATTGCACTGGTAATTTGTGGGGTGGTTGGGTGCCAGGGGTGGACGAGATTTGCCCCGAGATGCTGAAGGTTCCTGATGTTGTGGGGCTGTCGACACGTCTCTTCAGTGTCACACAGAGGACTGGGACAATGCCTGTGGAGTGGCAGACCGGGGGGGTGGTTCCCATTTTTAAAAAGGGGGACTGGAGAATGTGTTCCACTTGTCATGGGACCACACTTCTTGCCCTCCCCGGTAAGGTTTACTCCAGGGTGTTGGAAGGAAGGCTCCAACCAATTGTTGAACCTCAGATTCAGGAAGAACAGTGTGGCTTCCGTCCTGGTCGTGGAAATGTGGACCAGATCTTCACCCTTGTGTAGTTGCTAAGGTGGTCATTGGAGTTTGTTTCTCCAGTCTACCTGTGTGTTGTGTATTTGGAGAAGGTCTATGGTTGTGTTCCTTGAGGCATTCTGTGAGGGGTGCTGCAGGAGTATGGGGTGCCTGGGCTGCTTTAAGAGTTATCTTTGCACAAAGTCGAGCTCGTTCCTAGTGCAGGTTGGACTCCACCAGGGCTGTCCCTAGTCTCCGATCCTGTTTGGGGTGTTCATGGACATGATCTCAAGGTGCAGTCATGGAGAGGAGGGTTTCTGGTTTCCGAACGTCAGGGTGTCATCTCTGCTTAATGTGGATGATGTGGTTCTGTTGGCATCTTCAGGCCAAGACCTTCAGCTTGTTCTTGGACGGTCTGCAGCCGTGTGTGAAGCAGCTGGAATGAGAGTCAGTTCCACTAAGTATGACGCCATGGTTCTTGACTGGAAACGGGTGGGATGCCCACCCTCTGAGTCAGGGGGGGACTTTGCTTCAGGTGGAGGAGTTCAAGTATCTGGGCATCTTGTTCATGAGTGATGGTAGAATGGAGCAGAAGATGGACTGATGGATTAGGGCCTTGTCCTCAGTAATGAGGGCCTTGCTTCAGTCTGTCGTAGTGAAGAAAGAACTGAGTCAAAAGGCAAAGCTCTCGATTTACTGGTCTGTCTATGTTCCAAACCTTACCTGGTCATGAGGTTTGGACCATGAGATCCTGGATCCAAGCAGTTGAAATGGGCTTCTTTAGCCAAGTGGTTGGACTCAGCCTTAGAGATAGGCTGAAGATCTCTGTCGTCCAGGGGAAGCTCAGTGTAGAGTTGCTGTTCCTCATCAAAAGGAGTAAGTTGAAGTAGTATGGGCATCGGATTAGGACGCCTCGTGGACACCTCCCTTTAGAGGTTTTCCCACTAGTAAGAGGCCCCAGGGAAGACCCAGAAAGCACTGGAGGGATTGTGTATATTATCTAGCCTGGGAACACATTGAGGTTTCCCAGGACGAGCTAGAAAATGTCACTGGGGAGAGGGATGCACCCGTTTCCAGTCAAGAGCCATGGCCTCATACTTAGAGGAACTGACTGTCATTCCAGCTGCTTCACACAAGGCTGTGGACCGCCCTAGAACACGTTGAAGGTCTTGGCCTGAAGATGCCAACAGAACCACATCATCCACATTAAGCAGAGATGAGACCCTGAGGTTCCCAAATCTCAGAGGGATGTCTCATGTCTGGGTGTCTCTCCTGGACCTTATGTCTCCGCAACCCAACTACGGATAAACAGAAGGAGATGAAGATGATAAGTTGTTTAAGTAAAGTCAGTTTCAGGTGATAACTGAGCCAGTATCATTCCATTCAAAAAGGAAACATGCCACAGAACACATCATTTCACAGTTTCCCTTTTTTTATCAGTCTGTACAACCTTTAGTTCATGTTCACATGTAACTGCTCCACTTGTAAAGTATTTCTTACTGTAAAGTTTATTCAGATGACGACATCTGCAGCATAAACACAGGAAGTAATCATTTGTCTCAGTACAGTCGTTATGTCCTGTTGTCTTTTTCCTTTTTGAGTTTACAGCAGGCTGAGAGTGACAGATGAAGTGTCCATTAGCTCTGTTCATGAGACAAATCTTTGAGGACCAAAGTGTGGCTCTAACCAGTTTGCTTTTTATTTTCTCTCTCCATCTTTCTTTCTCTCCCAGGAGAACATTTGGATTCTGTTCAGACCTCTTGGACCCCTGATGACATCATTTTGTCTGCTTCCTGTGTCGGTAAATATGATGTATTTCATTAGGAGTGTAAATATATTATAAAATACCTATGAAATAAAGTAAAACGTGCTCTCCATTCAAAGCCATATGAGATAAGTCACTAACACTGATTCTCTATTTCTTCTTCAGGAGCACAGTCAGACTCTGATCTGGTTCTGTTGGGTCCATTGGGCCGAAGTTTGACTTCACTCTGGATTAGATCTTGTTATTACTTCGTCCTCTTGCATTTTACCAGATACCCTGACAGCTGCACTATCAAGTGATGTTTAAAGCAGCACTCCCACTGCCATGGACCATGTGTTAACCCAAAATGCAACAAAATGCAATCACAGCAGGTATATATAATATATACTGTTTTGTAGCACAATTTCACAACATTTGTTATGAATTGACTCACTGTGAAGAAAACTATGAAAAGTGTCTCAGAAACGTGACGTCTTATATTACAGTATGACTTTTCCCCACTCTGCTGTCTATATACAACGTAAACGGACGGATTTGGGAAACAACCTACCTTTTCACGAGGAATAATTCACTTTATTGGAACAAGCTTTTTTATTATAATTCTATGCTCGTGTCTCTCGTTGGTGATATTCATCATAAACAGCCCGTAACATCAGAGAACATGTCAAGAAGTGGCAAAAATGGAGGCCATTAACATGAAACTGTGATCCCGATCAAAGACTGTTAGCCATATGCCTTTTTTTTAGCTCTGTGTGCTCTGTGTTGTTATTATGTAAAACACATATTTATGTATGTGTGATGATTGCTGCTATTCACTTGACGTGTTCGTGAAGAAAAAAAAAAGACGTTTACATGTAAACACAGATGGACAAACACGTGAACACACACCTGTGTGTGGAGCATCTCCTCCGTTCCCAAAGTGCACTCGTGATATTTCTGTGTGCAAAAAGCAGAATGTTCACAGAGGATGGCTGCGTGCCTGGATTTATTCTGTGTTATTGTGTGACGTCTTCAACATGACCCGTATAAAGAGATTATGGGGTGTGCTGTCTTTCTTTGAGCAGAGCTGCTGATTGATTGTAATCATTTGCATAGAGTTTAAATCATTCATGTTAGTTAAAAAAAATCACTTGAAGCCTTATTGTCTCTTCCTGGTGCGTCCAATTAATAATATTTTGTCAATGACTCTTTCCTCTAACCTGTTGAAATGGCAAAAAACTTTTCAAGCTGTCACAATATGGCTAAAACTAAAAACAATGAGTAATTCAAGATGGAGTATGGTATTTATTGATGTTAACACATTAATTATGTGTTGTTACAGTTTTTTGACACAATTTGAATCATGTAATCATTCGGCTTATTAAACAAATACAAATCTTAGCATTTCTTGACAGAATGCACATTGCCCATTCATGCTGGAGTTTTCAACCAAGATCATCTTATTTTGAGACACAGTTGTAGCCATTTTGTTTGAACCTGGAAAACATCATGCACACTGTCATGCAGTATTGCAAGACGTTTTAGCTCTTGTTCAGATCATATGTTGTGAATGACTCTCAGCTGTTTCTACATCAAATTTTAGCTTAATATCTGTAAACCTGACAGAGTTCTGTGTTGTTTGAGGTGACTTAACTGAATTTAATTTCGAAAGATAATTAGTTGTAGCTGATTGATTGGATATTTTGCTAACAGACAAACAGAGGTGACACCAACCATTAATAGTGAGGTTTTGATCAAAGATATGTTGCAATGAGCAGTACTTGAAGCGTGTTGTGAATGACTCTCAGCCAATACGACACACAATATGTGCATGGTGTTGGTGCATTTGTCTGAATTAAAGTGTTTTTGTTTTTTGGAATGTTGACTTAAAAAATTCAATCTGTTGTAGATTTCATTTTATTTATTTATTTATTTTCATTATATCTTGTCTTAATTAATTTATTCATTTCAATTTAAGACACAAAGACAATTTCAAAACACAAGAAAATAAAAACAAAACATAAAATGAAAGGCAGCAGAAGAAGAAAGAAATCTTATCATGTCTGCCCCTTCTTAAACAAAATCAATTCAAACAATCAATTCAATCAATAATCATCTATAAATAATACAACAAAAAATACATAACTCATCACAATTATCCATTTATATATTATATATATAAATATATATTTTTAATCTTACACTGCCTCCAAGAACCAGTTCTTTGCACGACCAGTCAGAACCATTGTCTCACGGGGTATGCACCAATCTAAGCACCACCTCATGGTGTGGCTGCAGCACGGTGCTCTCATGTCTGTCCGAAGCAATGCAGCCATCTTTATAACTGTTTCAACAAAACCACCAGGGTCAAAGAGTTTTGGAAAGAGATGGTGCAATATCTGTGCACGGAGGAGACAGTCAGCTCTCTGAGGCTCAGGAGGGAGTGCACCTCAGTGTGGGGACACTTTCCTGCATCCTCCGTCTGAAACGGTGGCAGTGTCTTTGTGACAGTTTTATAAAGCTGCACTTCTCCTCGGTTACAACAGAAACAACTTTCTTGTTCTGGTCGAGTGAAAAAATAAAAAACGCTCAGCCGACATTCTGGCTGCGTTGTTGCTGTTTGTGCAGTGGGAGGACTTACTGGGACGTCTCCCCCGCAGTTTCTCCATCCATCCACTGTCTTTTCCCACTTCTTCCTTTATGGGTCGTGGGGGTCACTGGTGCCCGTGTCCAGCAATCACTGTGCGAGAGGCGGGGGACACCTTGGACATGTCTCCAGTCCATCAGAGGGACACAAAGAGACAAATGAGACCAACAACCACTCACTCTCTCACTCACACCTAGAGACAATTTAGAGTTACCAATCAGTCTAAAATGCATGTTTTTGAAACTGGAGTACCTGGAGAAGTTTCTCTTTGAGTATAAATTGTCCATGTGCAAAAGAACACCTTGCAGCTATGTCCATGAGACTAGATGTCCTCTGGTATTTTTAAGATTTCACTGGAACTCGCTCATGTCTCAGAACGAGACCATCTTTGTCTACAATCTCTAAAGGCATTCCTTTAAGGAGTGCTGGGCTTTTCTGACAGATATTGTTTAAAGGAATAAATATTTTTAACATCGTCAGATTGTAAAAGACGTGCAAACTGCCTGAGGACTGCATGGGACACTAAACTAAACCCACTCCCCTTCCTGTCCCAGCACAGCACATTCCAAAACACTGACACTGTTTCTGACAGGAGAGCTTTTCAGTGCGGGACGCAGGAACTAGGTGCCCCCTCTGACTCCCACAATGCTGTGCAACAACAAGCAGGGATCAGTGCACAGAGTGTGCTCCCGCAGCCCTCAGGGACAGTCACAGCCACAGAGGACACCCTGGCTGTTTGTGCAGGAACACAGCGTTCTGTGGATGCCCACCTCTTTTGGTTCTGGATGCAGTTTCGGTGCACATTTAGTCTTTTCTTCTGTTTACACAACTCACACAGACCTGGTTTGTCCTGAAGCAACATTTGTGTAAACCTGCTGTCAGCACAAAAAAGAAGAGGGGAGTTTCAAACCTTTGTGTGACATTATTTCACCAGCAGCATGCTGCTGTGTGAGAACTGCCACATCCACCTGAACACATCTGCAGCTTTTTACAGTCAAATACTGCCGTGACTGAGCCGCTGTCTGAAGCAGAAGATCCTGCACGCTGTGCAGCAGAAACAAGGTCAGGGAGCCCTGAGAGGCTGCAGAAGGGAACAAACTCAGCCTCTCGCTTCCCAGAAATAGTTACTACACTTTCCGAGAGGAAATCAGGGTTTGGTACTTTCTATATTTAGCTCTAGTGCTCTGTTTTCTGACAGCCTCAGGGAGTGGCCTGAAGTCTCTCCAAAGATAAAAACACACACTAATCACGGGAAATGGGCTCAGATACACCACCTTATCAGATTTTATCTTTTATGCTGAATTATAATTTGCTATATGAAATTTTCCCTTGATAAACATTTATCAGTCAATCAGTGTTGCCACCATGCTACAATTATTTCAATTGATTTTTCTCTCGTTGATCTGCACAAACAAAAAAAATACACAACACATACATTACATTTAAAAGAAGTTGGATGTCCCAAAATCATTCATTTCATTGTTGGGGTGGCCCTGCCACATCCTTCAGCAGGTATGAGGAGGGTGATTGCTTTTGGCCCTGTGCCAGGAGGCTTGTTTTATGCAGATGGAAGGATCTACATCCACATGAACACTGGAGAAGACAAGTCATGTTCATTTGGAACACATCAGATCCACTGTGGGGATCTGTTGGGACCCTTGGTGGCCATTCGTGTCGTATATTGAAACTGTGCCAGTGCCTGCACAGCTGATCTGTGTGGGAGGGGATTTTGTTGTTTGTTGCTTTTTTTTTTTTGTTGGCTATACTTAAAAAAAAAATAATAAAAAATAAGCTTGATGCAAAAAGCTTTGTCCACCTGCGTTGTTTTTATTTTCTTGTAACAGTTGGTGGACAGCCAGACATCATCAGGTCCCCCCAAAGTATTTGACAGGGTCTGAGTCAGGGCCACTGAAGGACACAGTGAATTGGGGGGACACGGAGATGTCCCTCAGCCCGTCCTGTGTGTCTCCTCTGTGAGCGTTGTGTTGGAAGGTGAACGTTTGGTCCAGCCTGAGCTTCGTGGAACAGGTTTTCATTGAGGATATCTTCATCAGTTCCACTTATCTCCTGGAACCTGCTCCTGAAAATCAGTCCCACAGCATGATGCTACCACCACCATGCTTCACTGCAGATTAAATAAGCTGTAATTACCTATATATTTTTTTCCTTATTTGTAAGCTATAATAATCAAAATAAGAAATAAAGGCTTGAAATGTTTCACTCTACAGTAGTCCCTCGCTACTTTGCAGTTCGTTTATCGTGGACTCGCTCTGTCGCGGGTTTTTTAAGTACTGTACGTGTACATTTTTTTGTTAAATACGCCACCATTTTGTAGTTTTATTTCATTACATTATTCTTCATTGTTTTGACAGTCTAAAGAACTACATTACCCAGAATCCATCAGTTCATTTCCCGGAAGTCAACACTGTTCTTTCAACCACTGCTTTCTGCAAATGGAGGGAACGTTTTGCAGCAAAGTCAGAAGTTCTGTAAGTTCTGTTGCAGGAAAATCTGAAGCTGAACTCATCCTTCAAGTTGTATCTTCACTGCTGAGGAGCTGGGCTGCAGGTGATCTGGACTCAGTGTGACCCGGATCCTGGGGGCTGCAGGGAACAGACGGCTGCAGGGTTCAGTCTGGTTCTGGTCGTGTGATGCTGGTCCAGACCGGGCCAGAGGTGGTGGATTAAATCCTGGGCAGCAGCACGCGTACATCAAGCTGGATGGAGAGGTGCATGGGCTTGTCATGCTGTACCGGGACTTTTTACATCTATCGGGTCGGCCCAGAACCAAGGTGCTCCTGTACTGCAGAGTAGAGTGGCATTTGGGCCTAAAAAATCTGACCTGACCCGGCCCCAGCCCACATCATTTCCAAACTCCCCCCGACCCGACGAATTAACAGTAATTACAGGTGCGAACTCGGAAACAAATAAATAAACAATTAGTTATTAACGGTTGGAGACACGCACAAAAGTGAATAAAAGTGGCAGAAGATTCTGAGCTGAGGGGTGTTTGTCCTTTCATGGCTGTAAAAGAACATTTAATCCTTGTTTCTGCTGCATTCTGATTTACTCAGACATGGACCCTGCTCTGACACACGTCTGCTTTGGGATCTCACCTGTTCGGCTCGTCGGCCGTGCACGCCCACTGAGTGCAGCGGCTGAGAGAACGTCCATTTGGGTGATTCCTGGCAGTACCGTCCATCTGAAGCTGAACTGAACTGTTTACCTCTTTCAAGGCCTGTCAGCTCGAGGTGAAATGGCTGCGTGCAGCTGGTGAAGGTATGGCAGGCCATGTTATCATATAATTGGATTGCAACTGACCCAATTAAAAGCTCGACACCGCCCCGGCCCACCCCAGATTTGGATCGGGTGGGGCTGGGTTTAGGGCTCGGGTTCGAAATGACAGCTCTACTGCAGAGCTCTTGTAAGTAAAATTTTGCAGCTCCTGTACATTTAGGTACTGTATGCTGGTAAAATCAGCAGGTTTAAGAGTTTCGAGGACTGACTGTGGGTTTCACTGCTGCAGGACAGGTCTGCAGCAACGAACAGAGTTGGAATAAAACAGAGCTGGACCAGAACCAGAGCTGTTGCTGTTCTGCAGAGCTAGTAAGTAAAATTTAGTAACATTTGTTGTTAAAATGATGTAGATTTAAGAGTTTAGACGATTCCAAGAGTGTGAGAAGTTTCTAAAGCCTTAATATAAAATTTACTGTACTTGAACTTTTGTATTCCTACTTATCACAGGGCTTCAGGGTACAGATCCCCCGTGATAAATGAGGGACTACTGTATGTGTAATGAATCTGTGTAATATGTTTCACTTCCTGAAACAACTGACAAGAAAATTTTGAAGTTTTTGGAGATGCACCTGCATAGTGTAAAACTACAGTATTAGTTTTTATCAGACCAAACTATGTGTCCCATGTACGTTGCTGATGAAGATGTGTCACTCTGGTACCTCCTGTTTTGTTGACAGCAGTTTATTTTCCTCTACAGTTCAGCTTCAGACTTTTAAACTTATAGTTAACAGATTTTAAATGATATAATTTTAAAAAATGTTTGACCACAAAGGCTGTATGGTTTCTTTTTTTTGTGCTGAGACGTTTTGTCCTTCATCCAAAGGACGTCCTCGATCTGAGAAGCCACCAAGCAAACCGCACACTCCACAGTGGAAAAGATGATCTGACTGAACATTGTTGGATTTTACACCTGGATTACTGAGCATGAACAAAGGCTGTAGTTTTATTTTTAGCAGAACATCTGGCTCTGCACATGAAGCTGCAAAGTCTGTAATAAAGTCACGTTTTGCTTCTCCTGTTTTCGAGGAACATTTTTGAAGAGACGTTTGATCTGATGGTTCGGGTCAACACACATTTTCCTCGTGTTTTGTGATTGCTTGGAGCAAAATTTGATTAAATGCAACCCCCCACCCCCCCCACCCCCACCCCCACAACAATGCTGAAAGTTAACATTGAACGTACAGCATACGCTCGTCGACAAACTATTATACACTAATCCATAGCAACGGCCTGCACATGCAAAGACCATGTGCAACATTTGATTTGTGATGACGACCTGGAAGCTGGAGTGATGAAGTGTGACACAGCGCCCTGTCCAGTGATGCATGTGTGTATGAAGTGTCATGAAATGATCTTGTGAGGATCAGAAGTTAGCACCAGACAAGATTAAGTTTATGGACGTACGGACAGAGACTTTACCAAAATATTCCATCTTCAAAGTGTGTAAGAAGATAATGATGATGAGGGTCTGAAAGTTTTCTGTAACTTGCATAGATTATTCTCCAAAGCAGTGGTTCCCAACCCTGGTCCTTGAGGAACACCATCCTGCATGTTTTTGTTGTTTTCATGCTTTGATGCATCTGATTTGAATGAATTTGTGACTAATGGGCTTCTGCAGAACTTGAAGTATTTAAATCCCTGAATCAGATGTGTTGGAGCAGAGAAACAACTAAAACATGCAGAACGGTGTTCCTCAAGGACCAGTGCTGGAACCACTGTGTAAAGTGGAAGGCAACGCTTCTGATCCTCCACCTACCAACAAGTCAATGAGATGGTGTAAAGCTTTGTGTTGTAGGAATGCTTCACTTTATTAATTTTAGTTAAACTCCATACAAAGATTGGTAAATTAATAAACATTCATCAAAAAGCAGGTTTTGACACAGGTGATCTCTCAACAGCACAATCAGTGTTAAAGTCGCTGTGACATCACATGGCAGAAGCATTCTTAAATTTTCTTCTGAATCATCACATGGCAGTGGCATACATACATACTGATTTATTGCAAGTAAAATAAACAGTACAGCTGAATACGAACAACATGAACGGCGGCAGGTACCTGTGGAGAAAAGAGACGATACACAAACTGCTGAAAAAAGCCGTAGCACCAGGTGAGTGAAAGAAGTTCTGCAAGCGACGTGTAGACAAAAGGGATGGCACAAACACCCCACAGACTGAAACAAAATCATTTAGATTGTTTTTTTTAAGTAAAAACATTGGTTAAAAGTGTTTTCACAACGAGGCAGACGTGAGTAAGGCTTCAGAGCAAAGTCAGTTTTTACTCATTCTATCTAAATGATCATGAGTTAAGCCCCTCCCCCATTGACACAAACAACTAAAAACAGAAAATACATCATGGAGCAGTTTGGAGAGAATGGTTTCATCACTTGTACTTACATCGGTTGAAAACAAATATTTTTAAAAGTTCAACGTTTAGTCACGTTTCAAAATGACAACTTCAAAGTATTTGATTGTTTCAGGTCGTGAACCTCCACCTCAGTCTTCTGCAGCCTCAACGGTTTATTTCTCCCATTATTGCCTTGAATTCAGCTCCATCTATCTTCTCATCAGCTCTGAACAGCCCCCCGTCCCTGCTGAAGCATCCCCACAGCATGATGCTGCCACCTCCATGTATCAGTAGGGACGGTGCGTTCAGGGTATGGATTAATAGTTTTGAATTTAGGTTAAGTTATGATCTCTGGTTATGTCAAACTACAAACGGCTTCTGCTGGTTTTCTTTCAACAACTTCCTTCTTGTCATTCCTCCACGAAGGCCACATTTGTGGATCATGACTCAGTGGGTGTGGACAGATTGTCTCACCTGAGCTGAAGTTTAAATTTCTCAACTTTCTTTCTGACCCATGTGGTGTGTATTCCTTGGTCTTCATGATGCTGTTTTATCACTAGTCTTCTGTAACAAACTGAGGCCTTCACAGAACAACTGGATTCATACAGAGATGAAATTACACACACACACACACACACACACACACACACACACACACACACACACACACACACACACACACACACACA
>JARVGS010000127.1:19004423-19024072 GCA_031762315.1 Hypsolebias antenori
CAAATGAATTGTGTAAAAAGATCCAGTAATTATAATCTTAAGGGGAAAGATGTTTTTGTTAAACCGCAATTCAGAACCAGTTTGAAGGGAAGATCAACCCTAATTCAGGGTGTTGAACTGTGGAACGATTTGGAGTCAGATGTTAAGGAAGCTAAATCAATCTATGTATTTAAGAAACTGGTAAAAATCCAATTGCTAAAAAAAAATGAATGTATTTCATGAAAAATGTAGGATATTTGAAATATCGCTTGAGTTATTTACTTGTTTTGACAATTTTCTGAATATGTTTGTTTGAATAGTTTACTTAGACAAATGAGGAGCAGATTTAATTAAGATTTTTTCTTCATCTGCTGCCTTTCATTTTATTTTTATAATCGTTTTGTAATTGTATATATGTTAATTGATATGTATTTTATTTTGTTATGAAATGAATAAATAAAATAAATTAAAAAAATTTAAAAAAATGTGTAGTTCTTGATCTCTGCCTGTTTGGAGACAGATCTGGGTTTTCACCTGGTCTACTTTTAAGAACTGAAGAAAACAGAGTGCAGTTCATGTGACTTAATTACTTCTGTAAGAGCTTGGAATTATTATTATTATTTATTTAAACCTTTATTTTACCAGGAAAAAAATTCATTGAAATTATTAATCTCTTGTACAAGGATTCCTGGGAGACTCAAATGGAAAGTATTAAACGAGTTGTAATAGATGTTATATGAGATTTCATAAATTATTACTGCGACAAACTTGTGTTCATGAAAAATGTGTGACGCACATATTTTACTTTAAATATATGAGGACCTCAAACACAATAGGAATGCATATTACCCCTTTCATGTCAGACTTTTAAACAAAGATCCAAAAAAACGATGAAGTGGTAGCATCTTTGTTCCAACGTAAAATTTTATGTTACACCTTCTCTATTTATTGCAGTCTCATGAGGTTTAACACTGTGCTGTGTGTGTGGATCTCTCAAACGTCTCAATATTTGTAAACTTGGCTGAGTTATAGCCATGTTATATTTCTGGTAGTTTTATTAAAGCCAGTCTAGTTCATGAGATTTTTTTTTCCCAACAGACAAAGATGACTTCAGTTAGGCAAGTATTTTAACAATATCTTTTAGTGCTCAGAATATGTGTTGGGGATCTGTCTCATACCATCACCATTGGTGATTGTAGCTTCTTTTGGGGGGTGCTCAAGCACCCCTTAATTTTAACTCAGCATCCCTGGGGAAAAAATGAGGGTGGGAGTTCTGGATTTTGGGTTCTGTTTATTGCATTTATGATTCAATGCAACAAAAAAAAAAATTAAAAGGTAACAGATCATTGTAATACTTGGTGCATGCTTTCAATTTCTGTGTTCCCCTGAGCAGTTTAGTTGAATATCCTGCTTTAGAGGGTGGAACACAGTTTATTCCATTTCCAAACACTAAACTGACAAATGTAAAAGATGATAAAGCCCTGCGACTGACCTCATGAGCAGCTGAATACAACAGTGATAAATAGGAAGTACCACATGTTCATCTGTATGAAGGTCTCTGCAGGTAAATCCTCCATTTTTGTCATAATTATACTGTACAATATGGTTAATGGTTAGATTAAAAGCCAATGCTTAAAGTTAGTTGTGCTTTGTTTTATGTGTTTTGGGTATGTTACAACTTCTGGTTGCATGAATTTAGTATTTGTTTGTTATGATCGGTTAACACTAAATTGATTTTGTACAAAGCGTTTATTAGGGTAATGTAAAGCAGAGCGCAACATCTGTAGCATCTTATAGCATGTCTGTATTTCATGCTGCTAGCTTAGTGCTACTTCTTGCTGTGCCGAGCTCTCTTAAATACACCAGAATGCAGGAAATGGCATACACACACACACATACAGAGAGAGAGAGAGAGAGAGAGAGAGACACACACACACATCAGTAATGCTTCTGATGCCAATGGCCGCCACATCAAGCCAAGAGCCATTATCAGCACTGGGGGCAAAGCACCCCTAAACGGCCATCTCTAGAATCCCCCCTGACCATTATTTCCATTAAATATATGAAAAACAGACTAAACATTTTTGTACATTTTAAAGTCACTTGTGTGTGACAGCGGTCTTGAAGCGAGCTGAATAATGAATCAGCTGTAAAATGCACATGCATTGACGAAATTCTATATGTTTTATTAAGATTCGTCTTGTGGTTCATGAGATCAGTGCTGGTCCAAGCCTCCATAAGTGTAGTTTGGTTTGGGGCCCTCTATTTCTACTAATAGTGTGAATTACTTAGTGGCCCCGGGGCCCTAAGCAGTTACTTAGTTTGCTTATGCCTTGGGCTAGCCCTGTATGAGATATTTTGCTAACAGTTACACATGCAGATAAGAAAAACAAACACATTTTTTTAAATTATCGTTCACTTCATCTTTGAGCGGCGGGTGATAATGCGCAAGTTACAGAAAATTTAAAGGACATCCATCCTACTGTTTTGATGCACTGATTGCATCCCAACATACTTAGAACACCTGAAAACAAATAACCAATCTGATAAATATTTTTGATTGGGTTCTGTTTAACGGGAAATCTCTCAGGGGAGGTTGTGGTGAACAGAGACTCTTCCTCTTTAATGTGAAACCTGCGATGAGAGAGGAAGAAGAGAGGGATGGGGCGAGGCGCTCGAGAGCCTTTAGTATGCGCTGCAATGCTCAGCTGCAGCCCACTCATCCCAACTCTGGAGAAATATGGTGAAATATGAGAGACTGAGGGAAGAGACCGGCACAGCCAGTCGTGATGAGATGACACAGCAGCTTCAGCAGCTTCAGCAGCTTCAGCAGCAGCAGCGCAGATTAGTCAAATAACTGGAGGACTGAGAGGAGGGAGAAATAGAGGAGGACCTGAAGGCAGCTTAAAAGAAGAGACAAACTGGATAAAATTCATGAATCTGCGCACCAAGAAAGAGAACCGCGGTGAATTCTCCTGCATGTCCTTTCCGATGCTATAGTCCGGAGATACGAATGCTATGCTGCTTTGTTTTAGTGCATGGAGATGCTGTGGCTGCCCGTCCACAGAGGATACATGTAGAGGCTGCAAATGGCTTGAGCATGACACCTGCCCATCCAAAACCCAAGCTCACCGAACAAGATGCCATTTAATGTCTCATTATCCCAAATGCATGAACTTGGCTGCTTTATTTCCAGTTTGTTTCATGGAAAAAAAAATAATAAAAAAAAAAATGTTTCCCCGCTTCCATCTTGCAACTAAAAATGACATCAGAGGTTTGTGTTATTTATGGAAAGGGCTATAAACAGAAGCATCCATTTTTATTTTATTTTTGAGGATCATTAACAAATCAGCAATATGATTTGTGTTAGTTTGCTTTTCAAAAACAACAAAGTATGAAATGCAGCCAAAGAACAAAAAGGTCGAAACGTTTAATGCTCAAACAGGTGCCTTATCATATGGCGGGTGTTTCGGAGGGGGAAAGCAGCAGTGCTTCCCGCGCCTTCCTCAGTCACTCCCTGCTAATACCAAATGAAAGGATTTACCTTTCCTGTTGCTCGCAGCACATTCTGGATGAGAGGGGGGCTAACAGCTTATCACAGCATTTTCTGTGAGATTAGTGTTTCTCCTCATCACCTCCCCAGCCTGCTTCAATCTGCAATTTATTGCTGCATCACATTTTGGTGAAGCAAGGGAGGCAAACCCTGCATCCTTACACCTTGTCCCCCCTCTCTTAGAGCCCCTGCTGCCTCGCTTCAGATCCCGGGGAGTCTTGAATGAGGGTGCTCACTTTGAAATTCACCTGGGCCACTTTTTTCCCACCAGGAAATAATTTGTAAACAAGACTCACGAGTGCCAGAATAGACGTGAGCTTTAGATTTTACAATATGTTCTGATATTACATGATTGAAAAGCAAAAGAATGCTGATTAGTACATGCAAGGTATGCAAGTCAGGGTTGCTTTGACCCAATTTCCTAAATAACCTAACAAAACTAAACTAAATAGCTAAGCTGACTTTATGCAATTTCTTTATGTTTTGGAACTGACTCCTGTTCACAACCACACAGAGAAGATCCAGATCTGAAGTTCTATAGAGCACTCAGCATATAATCAGATCTGTTTGCTATAATTGCACCCTCTGAGAGTGGATGCAGTATTAGTGGCTAGCATATTGATCCTGCAGGGTGCTCATATGAGAGAGAACTCATAACTTAATACTCATAGACCCACTGGAGCCAATGAGACTCCAACAGTCCCTCCTAACCTAACCTAACCTCCAGTTATTTCAACTGTTCTGCTTTTGTGGGTTTGCAAGAAAATCTCTACATATTGTCCCTTGGAAGTAGTGACAGTTCAAATGATTGTTTGTTGTTTTGTTTTAAATAAATGTATCAAAAAACTGCTGGATGGACTTATCCCACATTCTCTTTGAGGAAATAAACATGAATGTAAAAGACTTTGTTGCATACGAAACAGCATGGAGCATCTAGTATTCACATTAGCCTTGCTCTCCTTTCTGTCCCTGTAGCTGTTTGCAGGCAGATCTGCCTGTGCCTGAGCCCTCAAGTGTGCGGAGCCTTTAGATCCTCGTGGCCCAACGTGGCCCCACCCTGTCTGAAAGCTGCAGGCCTCATCTCCCTCCACCATGACGGTCGCCACCAGCGACCCTGCAGATGAAGCAGCGGCGCATTCAGGTCAGCCTCATGAACAATATGACCCGGAGCCGGATCACGAATGTTGTGAAAGGGTTGTCATCAACATCTCAGGCTTACGCTTTGAGACCCAGCTCAAGACGCTCTCCCAATTTCCAGAGACTCTACTGGGTAATCCCAAAAAAAGAATGAGGTATTTTGACCCTCTCCGAAATGAATACTTTTTTGACCGCAATCGGCCAAGTTTTGATGCGATCCTGTATTATTACCAGTCGGGAGGGAGGCTACGTCGCCCTGTCAACGTGACACTGGACATTTTTTCTGAAGAGATTCGGTTTTATGAATTGGGTGAGGAAGCTATGGAAATTTTCAGGGAGGATGAAGGTTTCATAAAAGAGGAGGAGCGACCACTGCCAGAGAACGAGTTTCAGAGACAAGTGTGGCTTCTGTTTGAATACCCAGAGAGCTCAGGCCCAGCTCGAATCATTGCCATCATCTCTGTTATGGTGATTCTTATCTCTATCGTCAGCTTTTGCCTGGAGACACTGCCTCTTTTCCGAAACGACGATAGGGAGACTTACAACAATCACTTTCAGTCCAAGTCCAACTTCACTGCTAGGTATGACAGCTCATCATATTTTACAGAGCCTTTCTTTATCGTGGAGACCCTCTGCATCATATGGTTCTCTTTTGAGTTCCTCGTTAGGTTTTTTGCCTGCCCAAGCAAAGCTGGATTTTTTGGCAACATCATGAACATCATAGATATTGTGGCTATCATCCCTTACTTCATCACCCTCGGCACAGAGCTTGCAGAGAGGCCAGAGGATGGCCAGACAGGTCAGCAAGCTATGTCTTTGGCTATCCTTCGCGTCATTCGTCTTGTAAGAGTGTTTCGAATCTTTAAACTCTCACGCCACTCCAAGGGGCTCCAGATCCTAGGACAAACTCTAAAGGCCAGTATGCGGGAGCTTGGCCTCCTAATCTTCTTCCTTTTTATTGGTGTAATCCTCTTCTCTAGTGCTGTCTACTTTGCAGAAGCAGATGAGCCGGATTCACAGTTTAGCAGCATCCCTGAAGCCTTTTGGTGGGCAGTGGTTTCCATGACCACCGTTGGCTATGGAGACATGGTACCAACAACCATTGGAGGAAAAATTGTGGGATCCCTCTGTGCAATCGCTGGTGTGCTGACTATCGCTTTGCCTGTGCCTGTCATTGTGTCAAATTTCAATTACTTCTACCACAGAGAGACTGAGGGCGAGGAACAGGCACAGTACCTAAACACCCCGAGCGTGCCTAAAGCCAGCTCAGCTGATGAGCTGAAGAAGAGTGGACGAAATGGCAGTGGGTCCACTCTCAGCAAGTCCGACTATGTGGAGATCCAGGAGACTGTGAACCACAGCACAGAGGACTTCAGACCGGAGAGCAAGAAAACAGGAAACTGCACGCTGGCAAACACTAACTATGTAAATATCACTAAAATGCGCACAGATGTATGAAATGATCCGTGAAAGATGATCCTCTTAGACTTAAGCTGAATGATAGATGGATGTTTCCCTCTGCTGAAGAATTATGCTATCCAGTACAGGCGTGAAGAACAGAGGGGGTGGGAAATCACCTTGCAGAAAGGGTTTATGGAGAAAACCTTACTTTGTCCCACATCTTGTGGACTAATCAGTGCATATTGTAAAACTGCCACTTGTCTTATTTAGGACATTCTGTCTGCATGGAGTTAGAATCACATAACATCAGTTTATAACAGTAGTCATCTTGCTTGCAACGGTAGCCAAATAGTAGCTAAACCAGTAATAACCAATCATAACAGCATAAAGGGACCACCATCATCTATCTAATTATTTAAACTGCTATAGAGACGATGGACAATGGCAATAGGTTTGGCTCTTTCTTAAGAAAAGCTCAAATCATGATCAAAACTGGCCATTCAGGAGCAGCTTTAATCTGTTGCTTTAACTGCCACAACCCCGAGACAGAAAAGGATACAAGCGCCAAGATCGCCGCTGCTCTGTTAGGGAAACCCTGAGCAACAGAGAGACACAGAGATTTCTATCAATGTGTTTTTGGTCAGATTGACAATTGTCAATTTCTTTGTCAGATAAGAATTATGAGTGCACTTTAGCTTCTTTCAGCCCTTGGAGAATTTATTTAGAGGAAAGCAGCAGTAAAAAGGCTGCAAATCTGGACCAAAACAGCACATGATCTTTGCCTGCCGTGTCTTTTTAATGAGGCTTACATGGATTTACAGTAGAATATACTGTATGTGAACATTAGCCAAAAGTCTACCTTTTTTTAATCTTTATCAAATGCTGACAAGCAGGTGAACAAAAAAAATGTCTTTTTGAACATTGTGCATGTTTGTTTATCGATGTGTTCATTTGATTTCTTATGGCTTTTTATAGACTCCCTTTTTATATTTATATATTTTAATTTTATATTTGAATTGTTAAAACACTAAGTTGAGTGAAACATATGTTTTCTTTCTATTGAAGTGCTAGTGTCAGGCATAAGCATTGCTGATCAGGACTTCATTTCATTCCATATTCTAACAAGATTACTGTGGGTATGAATTCTTTGTTTGTATTTTTAAATATTCAAAGTGAACATGGTTAAAAAGTCTTTGCAAAAAAGTTTATTACTACGTATACCTGATGCACCTGTATTCATGCTGAAAGTCAACGATTTTCAAAAATGCCTATAACCAAAGATGGAATTCAACGAATGTTTGTCTGAGACTACAGTACTTTCCTGCAGTGTTACCTTTGTATTATTTTGCTGTCCAACTTTAAGAAACAATAAGCCAGCTTATAGCATCCAGTGGTGCATCACTGAAATAAGTTTTTCTAATCAAATTGATGCATCATTTTAGACCGCCATGCCTAATCCCCCCACCACCACCACTAATCAATAGAACTAAATTAGTACAACTGTCGGCTTCTGGAAACATAAAAAAACACATTAATAATCTAAATATTTCAATTGAGATGACATAGAATAAAATATATTGGAGTGTAAAAAATATATGCATCTCAATTTGTTGCAAATTCAACAGTCATTCTAATGGTCTACTATACTGACATGCAGTAATGTAAGACATAAATTGGATTCTCCTTTTTACTGTCACTTTTGTGAAACTGCATGTCCATTAAAGTTGTAGCATGCACTAATATGAATACTATTTTATGAATAAACTGACTTAATTGTATCCCTATATTTAGAGAGGTGCCGTTGCTTGGATCACAATCCATTTAAAGTATTCACAGACAGGCTTGTGTCCATAAGGGAGCATTATTCTTAGAAGGGTTCAGGGTGAAACAGCAGGTTGATGGTGAAAGGAGACAGGGAAGGTCTGAGAGGATGTCACGACGACATCCCCATTCCGTTAAGCGTTCAGCCATGACCCAGGAATGGTGTGTACTAATGAAGGCAAAACAGCTACGACCTGCTGACAGCCCAATGGATGCACGAGATTCATAGACGGTTGGAGTTTTTTGCTCAGCCGAGTGAATTATAATACTCCAAGGAACCGTCTGAGTGCCCCTATTGCTGGTACATCGATCCACCAGGCTCAGTGTGTTGTGTTATCTGTATATTTGAGCGTTAGGGAGAAAGAGTGAGGGAAATGGAAAGCTTTTAGATGCGCACAAGCTGAGTGTTTCTGGCTTTTAGAGACAACAGCTGGTCTTGTTAAAGGCATGCTCAAATGACACCGGTAATCTGTGTTCTGTTTCATCCCCAGCACACTGTTTACAGCCTGTAAATATTCAACACATAGTAAATAAACAGAAGCGAGATTCTGCAAGAACGTGTTGACATACAATATGAGATCAGCTGTAGCATCAGCCAGGGCCAGTTGCCACGAACGGAAGAGCAGAAATGTTGAGAGGGGAAAATGTGTTGATGGAAGTAAGATAAACACAGCCCACATTTTGTTTTCTATAATCAATTTATGGTGTTACTTTTTGGAACACCTATGTCACTTTAAGCTCGGCCCCGACTTCTTTCCTTTCGGTTCTTGTTACTAAAAACACAACTGAAGTGACATGTCAGGACAACATCATGCTCTTGGAGAAACAGGACATGTTGGGTGCTGAACCGCAGAAAACACCTCTTTCCTGGAAACCACAACAAAAGCAAGTGGACATGCACATGCACAGATCCACGCTGGGCATTTGAACGCATACAGCCTGTGTACGCACGTGCACACACACACACACACTGCCTGAGAAAAATAATCTGTACGGACATGCCTGATGTCAGGGCAAACACCAACTTGTGGCTTTATCAAACCTCGAGGCCACAATGGACTGTACCCTGCTGCTGATGGGTTTGCTCTCCTGTAGCCATGTTTAAATATTTACAACTTGCAGCTGCTTCAAATGATGTCATATGTCTTAAAATGCCTAAAGCTTCAGCTTTGAAACAAGCTTCTGCCATTTGTCAAGATCCCTGCGTGTAAGGGACTTGAAATGTGTGCTTTCTGAGCTCATCGATGAAATCAAAAGTTGTACAGTAGGTGTCTCTGTTTATGCTACAACACAAATACGTCAAAATGAAGCATTTCTATGAGGGCCTTTACTGTATGTACTGCCAGAAAATGTCAAACAAATCTGTTGTTAATTGATTTTCCATGTTTTCTTATTTGAATGTCATCACTGGCTCAGCTTTGAGCCTCATACAATGTAGAGACTGACTGATTAAAATATGTATGCAAGCTTTGGTCAAAGGCATTTTGTGCTTTATGTCTCTCCTTTGTGTATCTTGAGCAAGATTTTACTGTATTTTCCGCAGAACATGTTGCACTGCCCTATAAGTCGCATCAGTCCAAATATGTTTAATAGAGTGGAAAGATCCATAAATGTGTTGCTTTGCCGTATAGGTCGCATCTATTTTGCATCACCGCTGATGAGTTACGTTTGTTACGCTTCACTGCTGACAACCCGGAAATGTGGGTCAGGGTTGTGCCAAAAATTGATTGGCTGCCAAATGGTGGGAGCATGCACGGGAGGACTTTAACAAGAATTTAATAAGATTAACACTACAAAACATTTATTTGTTTGCTCAAAATTATAGTAAAGGTGTGTCTCAGTCTAACTTTTGCTTAATAAATGCGCTTTGGTGGTCAAATTAGCTGCATTTCAAAAGCCAATATGCGGAAATAGGCACATGCACGAGAGGACTTGCTGTGCATTTCTTCAAAATTTAACAAGATAACCATCTAAAAACAATTATTTGTTTGCTCGAAATTATAGTAGAAGTGTGTCTCAGTCTAACTTTTACTTAAAAAATGCACTTTGATGGTCAAATCAGCTGCATTTTGAAAGTATTTGCTATGTCAGTACTCCGGGAGCACGCAGACGGAGGAAATCAGGAAGGAGGAACACTGCGCATTTCTTTGAAATTTAACAAGATAAGCACCTAAAACAATTATTTGTTAGCTCAACGTTACAGCAAAGTTGTGTCTCAGTTGAACTTCTACTTAAAAAATGCACTTCAGTGGTCAATTCAGCTGCGATTTGATGGGTTGGAGCAGCAAAATGAAGCGGATGGTTGCAGTCTATGACAAGTCGATTGTGTCATTAATAGCCACGTTTAACTATTAGATGACACAATGGCATGCCATACTTCTCGAGTGCCATCTAGCGGCTGAAAATAGTAGTGGTCAATATGTTCAGTCAGAATGAATGAAACGGTCATATGTCATTCAACACTTGGTTTATAAATATGGGAATAAATCCATTAATACGTCACTTCGGTGTATAAGTCACAGGGCATGCAAATTATGCAAAAAAACGTGACTTGTAGGTGGAAAAATACGGTACTTTACATGATGTATGGCAGGCAGCACAATAACATAGTGGTTAGCACTGTCACCTTGCTGCAAGTAGATCACAGGGTCACCTCCCAGCCCTTCTGTGTGGAGTGTGCACGTTCTTTCCATATGTACGGTTTTCTCAGGTACTCCAGCTTCCTCCAACAGTCCAAAACATGCATGTTGGATTAATTAGTAACTCTAACTCCGAGTTAAATGGGTACTTGTCTCTACGTATCCCTGTGATGGACCTGCGACCTGTTCAGGCGTACCCTGCCTCTCACACAGTGACTGCTGGAGCCCCAGGACCCAGAAAGGAGAAAGCAGGTTAAGAAAGGGAATAGATTAATTCTAGAATTTAATTTTATTTATCAGGGTTTGTTTTCCCCAGTTATCTAAACCACGATACACCTAAATGCTAACCATAACTTGCACAAAGACTGTCAATGGACACAAACCTAATAACAGAGAACACTTTCTGAGTTAAGGCCTGTTATTTGGAAATAAATGTACATTATGAAACACTATAATAAAAAAATTACTTTGATGATTACGTTAATAATAAAACATTGTGAGAACCTCAAGCCACTGTTGTGTTTTTGTCATGTTCTTCCCATAAAATGATAACCCCCACCCTGCACCTGAGGTTTTTCTAGCTTACTTTTGTGTTTATCATCCCTCAGAGCCTAAATTTTTGTTTGTTTGTTTGTTTTTGTCCTACTTCTACTGTTAAGTGAATCTCTGTGGATTACCGAGAAGGCAAAGTAGCCCATTTACATGTTTTTAAAAAAGTAGTGAATGGAAAGTGAGTGACGTGGGAGAACAGAAAGCTCTTTAGTTCTGCCCATAGTGGGATGATTATAAACATGTCTCTGTTTCAGTGTCGTCCAGTAAAATCGAACACTGCCCATCGGCTGTTGTCATTGTTTTCTGTCTAGTCTCACACTATCAGCACTGCTTCCTGGATTATTCTTGCCATTCTTCTCTTAATATTTGCTGCTCTCATATTTCCTGCCCAAACACATTTCCTTTCCTGTGTTTTTTTAAAAGCTGTTGTGTAATGCATGTGCTGCTATGTGTTCAAATTTCCATCTTCACAACCCTTTACAGGTGATTCTCTACACTCCCACCTACTGGCCAAACTCTGTAAGTGTAACAACAAAACTCCACAAACCTGAAGCATTTCATGTCATTTCTGCTTCAGTGGACGGCCCTTTGCTGGTAAACGAAAGAAAAACAAACAAAAATAATTCAAGTTACCTCAAATCACCGAGATTTACAAGTGTTGATACAAATGTGGGGCGGCACGCTGGTGCAGTTGATAGAGCTGTTGCCTCTCAGTGTGAAGGTCGTCTGATCAAATTCTGGCTGACGGGGGCCTTTCTGGGTGGAGTGTGCATTCTCTTGGTGCATACGTGGGTTTTCTCCAGGTACTCCAGTGCCCCCCACCCCCCCACCCCCACCCCCATCAAAAACATGCATGTTAGACTGATTGGTAACTCTAAATTGTCCCTAGGTGTGAGTGAGAGAGTGAATGTTTGTGTGTTTCGTTTGTCTCTATGTGTCCCTGTGATGGACTGGAACCCTGTCCACAGTGCCCTCCATCTCTCGCACAGTGACAGCTGGATATGGACACCAGTGACACCAGTGACCTGCGGAAGAAGCGGTTTAAGATAATGGATGGATGGATGGATAATTCTGTGCAGAAACAATGTCTGATCACAAGTGGACTCATAAGGCTTTCAACAAGAAATCAAGTTAGCAATTGTTTTATTTTAGAGAACATTATTCAATCTACTTTTTATTTGTGATTTTGAAAACTCAGTTTTGGAAACAAGACATCAGTGTGATTCTAAAATATTAAAATCTTTATGACCAGAATTTGTGCTCATACAATATCTGCTAAAGTTACTGAGTTGTGGCTAAATGTCTAACAGCAATAAGCTGTGGTGCCCTTTATGAATGGGGTAGACCCCTAAGTCATTAAAATGTTCATTAGATATTTTCAAAATCAAGTTTTCTTTATTGTCATTCACATCTCATGTGGTACATGTGGTGGAACAAAACTGTGTACACAGAGCACCAGTTACATCCAACGAAGTATATAATGTAAAAGAAAAACAGTAATAAAATCTAAGATATGAACTAAGAAATGTGCTAAACTAAGCACTGTTTTATAACTACCTACTTGCTTTATAACTAATAATTATGCGAACAGACAAACAAATTGGGCTCCAAAGATTGATGCTAAAATGTTTAAATAATAATCAGTAAGTTGTGTTGTGAATAACACTCAGCTAATCACACCGTATTTTAGCATTTTATCTGAAAAACTGATTGAATTGTAGGGGGAGTGGTGGCGCAGAGGCTAGAGAGGGTGGGCCTGTGATCGGAAGATCGCCAGTTCAATCCCCGGTATCAACAACATCAAAAATGTGGGTGGGGCAGGTGAAGCACCCACACCTGCCCCCCTCACTCGCCCCACTCTGGGCCCTTGATCGAGGTCCATTTGCTCCTTTGGGTGTCCTAGATATCAGCTCTCTGCTCCACACAGAAGGCTGTGGTAGCTCAGTGGTCTGTGGTTGCACCAGGAAGGACATCTAACGTTAAAATAAAATAAAATAATATAACTGCCAAGTCTTCATGCGACTCCTATGGCAGGGAGCAGCCGGAAAAAAATTAAAAAATGAGATAACTAAATCTGAAAAACTGACTGAATTGTAGCATTTTGATTTCTAAGGTCGGGCTGCTTTGGCAGCCATCTTGAAATAAGCTGTCTCTCAAAGTTATTAATTTATACAGATCCGTTCAATGATTATTACCTGAACATTTTATTAAACACCATCCAGTGGGTCATGAGATACACTGCAAATGATGTGAGGCTGTTCAGATGACAAAACCTGATTCTCTTTCGGAGACCAGCTTTCTTCTGTAAGGACCTGTCTATTCGCTGGAACACAGACCAAAGGAAAACCCCACAAACATTTCATTGTTTTTCCTCATTAACCTAACCTGATGACAAATACATCATTTATATTGCACTTCTGTGTCTGCATGTCAGATGTGATGCTCTGTGTTTCATGCGTTCTCTTTATTGGCCACTCTGGTTTAATAAAATCTAGATTTCTAATATACTTTCCATCCACGATTCTTCCTTATCAATCATTTTGATCAACACAAGGGCACTTGTGTGTGTATTTTATGTGGGGCTATATCCAATAAGCCAAATTAAAGCCAGGGAGCACTTTCCTCCTATCGGCGGGAGCTGATTTACAACTCACTGAAAAGCCTGTCAACCTGAGCTTTCTTTATGGCACATCATATTCCATAACGGACGCCATGCAGTGTGCACGTGTAAATGCACGTGTGTGTGTGTTTCAGAGAGAGGGAGAGAAAGTGGGGGATGCCCATGTTCATCACTCTTACCCCCCTCCTATAGAGTAGCAGCTTTCCTGTTTATTGGAGTGTGCATGTTTGTCATTGGAAAGGTGTGCACGGAGGCCTTGACTTGACATTGTGAGGTGATAAATATGAATTCATCTATGATGGAAAACGAGAAGAGGGTTGGTTGAAAATAAGAATAACCTTCACGGTCATTTTCAAAAACTCACCGGTGTTTCAGGTGTGACCTGTTACACAAGAAGAAGCGCACATCATCCAATAAGGCTGCAAGGACAGCGCACGTAACGAAGAGACGTCTTTTTGAGACACGTGAAAGGTGAGTATCTGGCTGAAGGACACACAAAGACTTCACTGAGTCCCCAGTAAGCTGCCATTAAATGTGTTGATCTATAGGAGGAATAATTTATGATTTTATACAATTTAATGTATTTTCATATTTACTGCTGTGTTGCTCTGCTCAAAACTTGTTCAGCAATCAGCAGATAACATTTAGTTTTTATTACAATGCCAACAAGAAGACATGCTCATGGTTTGCACATCAGTAGTACACATCAAGACTGATCAGTAAAGGCTAATATGGCACTTGAATCGTTTCTAGTATCGTATCTGTTTTATGAGAATGAGCAGTTTGAAGAAAAAGAAAACGATCAGGCAATAAATCATGAACTGAAGCATTTTAGGGCCAAACCAAGATGGCTCAGAGGAATCTTTGAAACAAGTAAAAAAGTTATCTGTTGCACAAAATTATAGCTTTATTTATTTTTTTTTTATTATTATTATATATTTATTTATTTAGCACTGTAGCATTTGTCAGATCTGATGAAAATGACGTGGACTTCCTGGTAGTTTTACAAAAACAACTCAAAATATTTTGAAAAAACACTTCAAGGTGAAGATACCTTATAGCCGTGTAAGAGGTTGGAGTCAGCCTCCACACCATCACACACATCTACACCTCCAGATGCAGGAAGAGGACCACCTGCATCATGAAGGACCTCGCTCACCCAGCACATATCAACAATCAAGTGACATTACAGTGATTTTTTTTTTCACAGTGATTATCCTGGTTAGAGATTCATGAGTCTAACAGCCTCAGGGTAGAAGCTGTTCCTCAGTCTAGTGGTTCTACACCATGTGCTCCACAACCTCCTGAGGGTGTAGGGAAACAAGTGTGTGTGCTGGGTGAGTGAGGTCCTTCATGATGCAGGTGGCCCACTTCCTGCATCAGAGGTTCCTCATTTAATGTAAAACCTGCTTGTACCCTTGAGCCTATGTGTCATTGCATTAAGTGTATAACCACTAGACTGAGGAACAGCTTCTACCCTGAGGCTGTTAGACTCATGAATAACCAGAATAATCACTGTGGGAGGAAAAATCACTGTAATGCAACTTGATTGTTGATATGTGCTGCTGACTGTCCATGCTGCTGATCTCATGCTGCTGATTTATTTCATGCAGTTGTGTTCATTTGTACTCATCTGCCCACACAGACTCATGTTCATGCTTTTGTTCTGTGTGTTGTTTTTGTACTATTAGTGCTTAGTGTTCTTAGTTTGGCAAATTTCTTGGTTCACATCTTAGATCTTATTATGGTTTTTCTTTCACAGTTTATACATTTATTGGATATTCTGATGCATGCTCAATAATCCAGGTAGAAAAATCTAAAAAAAGTTAAGTCAGGTCCTCTGGACGGGTTAAAAAAACAAAAACAAAAAAAATTTTGTTGAAACGTTTTGTCTTGTATCCAGAAGACTTCTTCAGTCTGTTCACTTTAACTGGGACCCTGTGTACACAATTTCATTCCCCCACGTGTACCACATGCGATGAGAATGACAATAAAGAACCTTGACCTTGACCTTGATATATCCTGAAATATTAAAGCAAAAAGTTCACGTTGAAGGAAGCAGATTGATGTTGGACTGACAGAATGATGTGCCTGGCTCACATTTCTCCTTGTAGCATATCCTGTCTTTGCACAAGGACATTGATTCTGTTCACCAAAACATAGCACCAAGTCCATAACTCTGTCTGACTTCCCTAAATGTGTTTAGTTTTAACTTTTAAAGAAAAAAATGTATAATCCCTCTGTGTCTTTCCACATTACAGCAATTGTCTCACTGTTTGTTGACAATCCAAAAAATCTGCAGTAAACTCAACGAACAACCCTTTAAATCCAATGGAAATAAAAACTACAAAAAAAGAAAAAGAGTAGATGTGCCACTTTTTAAACTTACAAACTAAATCCGTGTTTTACATATGGTATATACTGTATATATTTGTATAATTAACACCAACAGTTTATAGTTTGACAGTTCTCTTACAGTTTTTTTATTCTTGTGTTTGAGATTGAAGAAGGTTTATTTATACAGTATTTCAGTATTAGTAACCTGAGTGAAGACAAAGACAATGATTTCTTCCTCTTCTGCTCTCCACACGTCCCACTCACTCGATCCTCACAGCCATAATGTGAGGAGCTGAAAATATCTCGCTCACATAAATAATTCATGAGTTTCGTTGCAGTCCCTCCTGGTTTGCTGCTTCTCTCTGGTTTGATCTGTGCGCTTGTAATGTTCTTAAAAAGTTGCATTTCTAAAACTGCTTTATTGTTTGCTTTATTTGATAATCAAATGTGTTTTTTTTTCTTTTTGAGTGCAAACAAACAACAACAAAAAAAAAAAATCCAAGATCTCAAAGTTTCATTGGACAGACACACCTCTCCTGCTGTCCTTCAAAACTCCTGATGAAGCATTAATTTAATGGGAATAATGGCTCAGCTGTTGCTTATTTTATGCATGTCATCAGAGCTGAAATGCATATAAAACATAATCATAACAAAATAAACAGTTGCATGTTTACACCTCAATAAGAGGTTTTCTTTTATTTACAGTGATTTATTGCTCGCCACATAGTGTCGCTCCAGCTTTACTTTGATACCCAGCTCCCCCTGCTCTGTTTGACCTATTTTTTTTACACTGTGAGGAAAACATGTCAGACATGAAGTGTACTCGTAACAGCTTTGGAGGGTTAAAAACAGTGACACAAAGTGAGTGGGAGAAGAGATGAAGATAAGACCTGTAGACAGCTTTACTCAAGCATATAGACAGGGTCAGACAGAAATAGTCATGTCAGGTTTTGTAGTTTGTGAGAAGACTGCTGATAAAGCGTTCTGTCAAACCTAAATTTTTATTGTACCAACAAAACATTCTTGTCCTTCACAGTAACATATTCAAAATGCACCAACAATACTAAATGTATGCTTTGCTTATAGGAAACCGTACAACACAAAACTTGTTGCTTTAAATTCAGGTTTGAAAATCTTTAGAAGATTGCAATGCAACAATGAGTAAATAAATAAATGAGTAAATAAATAAAGTGTGTTATTTTACAAGGACAGAAATGAGAGTTCATGAGGACAAAAATTGTGGAATGTAAAAAGGCACTTAAAACTGATCAGTGGTGCGGCAAAAAGCAGTACCAGGATATGACACTAGAGGGCAGCATATACACACTTTTACATTGTCTGTGTGACCACATTCCTCTATGAGTGCTGCAAGTCTTTCTGTCAGACAGACAAATCGAAGAAATAATTTAGTATTTCTCTATATTTAAAACACAGTCTGTCAACAACATGGAGTGCTGCTTTGACCCTCATGGTTCATAGAAAATGATGACAAAGTATGCAACATCTCACACAAGCTATGTGTCCTAGTGAGGTTCATTGGTCGTTAAGGCCTGCATAAGGTTCACATTATTTTTAGTATTTTATCTTGTTTTATATTGCAATTTGATTTGATAGATTTTATAACACTATAGTTGTTTTTAATTGCTTTTATTGTTGTATATCTGTGCTCTATGTGTTGTCTGACTAAAACAACTCTGTCTTGTAAATGATTGTCTTGACTTAATGAGACTACCTGTATTAATATAAGTTAAATAAAGTAATAATAATAATAATAATAATAATAATAATAATAATAATAATAATAATATAATGCTGAAAGATTGAGCTGTATGGAACAATGTTTACAAATGTTAGTTGTAGCCTATATACTGTATTGGTCAGACATATTCAGTGCATCACCTTTAGCTGATTTACTACAGTCCTGCTCTGACTTCAGCAAACTGAGTGAAGCTTTTTAAAGTCATTGTTATTTTCCCCATGGAGATTGCTATCACAGATAATTTCATATACAGTATCTATAAAGTCACATTTGTTGATACTCTTGTGTTCAGATTTCCTTGTCTCCTTTGCAGATGGGCAATCACCTTTATTTTAGAGTTGGCAGTTTGCCAGGATGTGATGATTTTTTTAAAAACATCGGGAGGAACTGAAATGAAAAAAGAAGATACAGAATGAGTATCTTAGTCTATAAGGAAATCCTGTTCGTGCACGACAAGAAAAAAAAAAGTCATGAAAATGATTCCAGCCAAGATTAAAAAAAAAAAAAAAAAACAAAAAAAAAAAAAAGTTAATTTAAAAGCACATGCTCGAAATCACAGATCCTAGTGTGGATCTTATCCCTCGACCATGAGAGGATCAACACAGAGTGACAGATGTCAGGACACAAGTCTGCTTCTCTTTCTCCTCCCTCCTGCACGACGCTGCTCGTGGTTGGAGGACGAATTGGGCTGAAATTAATAAATAAAAAGAGAGGCTTGTGCGCTGCAAGTGAACTGACCAATTTTAAAAACAGACTAATCATGATGTGGTTATATCACGCACATCTGGCCCCGGCGGGTGATTGGCAGGTGACCCCTGCGGTGCCAGCTGTGAGCGCAGGACGCGCGCGCTGCTCCATCGCTCCAGAGCGCACGAACTGAATGAACCATGCCTCCGGCTCTGCCCGGAGCTCCAAACTTCACCCAGGATGGTCTGAAGTTCCGAGGATCTGCCCGGTACTGAAGGTAGGAGGCTTCCTCTCTTCTAAAAAAAAAAAAAAAAAAAACACCTGTTAGGTCTCGAGGGGAAAAGTTCTGAAAACCTCCGTGATTTGCTCCGACTGGATCAGAAACAAATCTGAAAGGTGCCACAAAGGAAGAGCAGAAGGACTGAGAGCATCATTTTCTGCTCGGAACCCCCGGTGCTGTGCGTCTGGACCACTTTTTACGGCAACAAATTCACATGTGGATCTTTATCTTAAATACAACTCACGATTCACTGTCGGGATTTTCTGTTTGTCTCTTATTGCAGCCCCCACCCCCTGCAGAGTCTTGAATAACATTTCAAGTTCAAGAAACTTTTGGATTAAAAACAAAAATCTTAGGATTATCTCATTTCAATTAGTGACAAATCAAAGCATTCACATTGGCACATAACTTTATGGAAAAGACAAATTAAATTCATAAACGAATGAATGGAAGCTTTAGAAACTAATTGTTTTCCAGTCAAAATGTATGCTCAAAATAGCTAAATAGTTTTATTTTTTGTTCAAACTGTTCTTTAATCATGCATTTATGAGCTAAATCCACTGCTGTCTACAGCTGAAACATGAAAACATTTATTGAAAATCCAGGGCATCCGGGTCAGCCCTCAACTGGTTCAGATCCTACCTCGCTGACAGATCATTTTGTGTTTCAAAGATTTTAGTTCTGCAGTGGCAGCGCTTAAATGGGGGGTTCCGCAGGGGTCCATCCTGGGCCCTCTCCTGTTCTCTTTATACCTGCTGCCACTTGGTGCTATTTTCCAGAAACACAACATACCTTTTCACTTCTACGCCAATGACTGTCAAATTTACTTCCCCCTAAGACACAATGGTACATGCTCTATTCAACCTCTGCTCGACTGCCTGGCT
>JARVGS010000127.1:19034959-19045149 GCA_031762315.1 Hypsolebias antenori
GTTTCTGGAGGCCGTCCTGTCCCTCGTCGACTCCTCCCAGGCAGGCAGCCACAGCCAAAGTGGTTCAAGACAAAGAATTCAGTCTTAATCTATTTCTTAAATATAGAGACCAACTTTACTCTTTTTACATCGTTTTCCAAACCATTCCACAGACTTATTCCTTGCATTAAAGTAGACTGACCCTTTAAACTGGTTCTGTACTGAGGTTTTAGAAAAATATATATACACACAAATTATAAGCTTTCAATATTTAACTGCATCTTATGATTATAATACCTTCTGTTTTCTGTTTTTCCACAGCAAAGAGAACCCCCATCAAGCCACAAGAGTCTCATCAAGTAGGTAACAAGTCTGTTGTGACAAAAGGCCAAATTCAGTCCAACCCACCACAATTTATATCAAACTGATGTACTAGAAAAATGCTAATTTTTTCTTAAACCTGCAGACGTCTTTGCTATTAAGCAATATTAGCAGATTTATTATTATTATTATTTTTTAGCTTTGACTCAACTGCAACTTTTTTTTTCATTCAACCTTTATTTGGGCAGGTTAGTCCCATTGAGCCTTGAGGACTCATTTACAAGAGAGACCTGGCTACAAACTAAGAATGATGACAACAGCAATAACAATAGACAATCAAAAGAGAGGCATACAGATTTTTTTTTTTAATTGCAACCTTAGCGCATCTGTGTCGTCTGGCTACATGTGTGCACTTTGTCATGAAACAAGACCAACTGAAATGTGTTTCAGTTATATGATAGGAACATATGTTTCTGAAACAAAGATGAGTTGAATGTAAACACTGAAACACTGTTATTGTGAAGTAAAAAAAAAAAACTGCTGATGAGTCAGTGTGATGACGCAAACCACTGGAAATAGATATGAGCCTGAGTAGTAAGGTGCATGCAGGTTCTCTTTGTTCTTTGAAATCATCTGAACTGCACTAATATATTGCCAACATTTGTAATATGCTATTGTGACTGGCTTAATGCATATCTATACTGATAAAGCGGTGGGTTTGTATTTTTCAGGTCAAGACGGAGAGTACGGCTTGGAAAGCGAAGAAGTCTTTTTGACACCTGAAGATGAAAACCCCCTCAGGAGAATACTGCAGGTATACAGCCTCAGCCTTCCCTCCTTATCTCCAGCACATACAAATGCACACACTCTAAAACACACAAGCAAAAACCGAGCATGCTCACTCAGCCGCACTGCATGACCTTGGATGAAGGAATAATGTTGGTCTCATATTCACCAGAGGTAAAAACATCATTACCACCCACACACAGGACCACTGAGACTGAAAATTAAATCCAATCCTCTGGAATGGTTTACAGGCTTTTATTTCAGATTTAAATACTGTACATCCAAATGTGTTTTAAACTACCATACTGTGTACTTGTAATGTTACCATAAAATGTAAGTGTTCTTCAAAAATGTTCTACCATAAAAATGTCACATTGAAACAGTATACCATAACATGTAATGTAACCTTATACCAGAAACTGTCCAGATGACATGACTTAACCCTTTTTTGTGGAAACCTTATACCATTTAGTGACAGTAAATGTGAGTAAATTAATTAAAAAACTACGGTAGACATTCTTTCTCTGCCCTCTAATGTAAACTCAAGCGTCACAGCATCTCAGCCACCATACATCATTGTACGCAAATTCAGAAAACTCCTGTTCTCCATATGCTGCTCTTCCCGTATTTGAGATTCAAGTGGTGGCTGGAACACTGAACTTTTTGCACTGCTGACATTTTATGATCACACAAGCTGGTGAGCTGAAAAGACAGCTCAGGTTGTTTTCCAAAAATAGTTTTGGAAATTAAATGACACAACATGAACATCATTTAGGGCCTCTGGGATGTTAAACTAAGCAAGCATATTAAATATATAGTAGAAAAACAAGAGTAGGAAGGTCATTGATACACTGAAATCCACACATCAGTGTATGTCGTACAATATTAGCATGTATCACCATACCACAAACACAGTTTGCAAGTAAATCACCTCTGTTTTCTCAGGTACATTTACTTAAAAAGCATTAGATTCTGAGATAATTCATGTGGAACTCATTTAGATTTTGGTGGGCAGCTGTCATTACCCGCTTTGAGGACTGTGCATTAAAATCTGTCATTTCAGATCACCTATGTATGAAATTTTTAATTTATTAACACCAACTGCTACTAAAAACAAAATACCTGAGAAAACCATTTCATTGCTCTTAGTGTAATATCCTATATTATGATGCATAGCATGATGACAATTCTTCAGGGTGAGAAACCCTTCCAGGTTTGAACATTTTGCAGAAGTTACACAGTGCACAGACCTCTAGTGGTACTCTAGTTAACTGTTGCTTCGCTGCAATGTTTTCGGTTTGAATGTCAGCTTCCCCAGGCTTTTCATTGTGGGGTTTTTATGCTAACCCTTTGAATGCATTAGTTTTCTTCAGGTACTCCAGTTACCTTATTCAGTCCAAAACCACAAACGTTCAGTTGACTTGCTATGGGTGTGATTGTGTGTGTGTGCGTGTTTGTGTCACATGTCTCTGCATTGTCATGTTTCCTGCTGGATACAAAAACCAGCTCCCTGTGACCCTGAACAGGAATAAGCAAGCCAGAAAAGTGAGAAGTCTTTGAATGAGACCAAGTCAGATGTCCTCTAGATTGTAGTCAAGGAATGCAGCACTGTTGTACCTCATGCAATGGGTGCATGATCATTGTAGTTTCTTTCCTTTTTCTAACTGAATTCCATTTCTTCATACATTTGCAGCCTTTTAAATGGCACCAATCTGGGATGGTTCTCAGTAAAAGGAAGCTTCTACAGTCTCTGATGGGACCCTATGGCCCACTCAGTGTGTCTTACAATGGGAAGCCTTGCATTTTGTTCAAGGCAAAACGTCTGGCAATCCGCTACAGGAACCACACGTTCATAGATCTAACGGAGAAGGTCTTCAGTCCCAACTCACCGGTGGACACTAAAGGCTCCATCTGCACCAAGGATAAAGCTACGTAAGTCCTAACAAACCAGCTATGCTGAAGAAATGTCTTAATGCTCATATTATGGCAAGATGGACAAATATGGTGTGCAAGACAGTTTATGTATTTAGAATATTGACAACTTGCTCCTTTTTTGTCAAACACATAACTACAAATACATTAGGAAATACTTAATTCAATACTTAAAAGTACTAAGTGTCATATTTTCCATTTTAGAGTATCTAAAAAAGCTAAGTCTGGTCCTCTGGACATGTCCAGAGGACCAGACTTAGCTTTTTTAGATTTTTCCACCTGGATTATTGAGCATGCATCAGGGTATTTTAGAGTATGGTAAATATTTAATATGTTGGCTTTTCTTTGTCATAGGCTTTCTTTAAAGTTTGGTGATGTGGAGGATTTGCGAAGCCTAGTAATCAGGTAAACAGGTTTGAAGCAAAGACTTTTATTGACAAACATTTTCAAAATATCGACTCACAAATTCTCCTTCGACCAACGCTTAGCCAAAAAGTGCACTTAAAAAGATTAACCAACAGCACTGTCTCCTCCACCAGGCTTCAGATGTCCAACACGTTTTATGAAGCAGCGGGTCAAAACTGGTTCACACTGGACAGTGTTCACATCCAGTACAACTGGACCCAGGAGGCTACATTCAACGCTAGTGAGGTCTACGCTCCTGCCACCTCATCCTACCATTGCCAGCACGTCAGCAGCCTGCACAAATATGACACCCTGCTAGTGCCCAGCTCCCACACTGACACATCTGCTAACTGGCACATAACTTTCACAGATTTCCAGGTACACTGTTGCACAATGGGCACAGCTTTTATTATGTGACGTCTGTAAAAATGGCAGCATGCTCACTTTCTGCTGTATTGTTTTCCCCGTATTCCTCCATGTGTGCATGCACTTGTATATCTGCCAGCTATTTCCTTTGGTGCTTCATGTGTTTGGCCGACAGTCAGCCAGTTAGTTTACTGTCTATTTGGCAGTCTGCCAATTTGTCTTTAGCCATCTGCTACGATGTCTCAACCTGTCCATCTGTCCAGTGTCTCTGTGCTTGGTAAGCCAAGTAAGAGCCAGTTGTCCTATTTGCCTCATCCTAATCTCATCTTTCCGCCTGCCCTTTGCTTTTCCAGATCCAAGCTTTCAATGTGCAGTCAGACAAGTTTGCGTCGGCCAGTGACTGTGCCACTTTCTTGACGCCAGCTATCCTGATGGGCTTGGTGACATCTTTAATCCTGCTCCTTGTCTTGGCCTATGCTCTGCACATGGTGGTACATCTCAAGCACATTGATCGCTATGAGGAGCACAAAGCCACCGTCTACTTTCCCCGCAGTCCAGAGGCAGAGTTACCGGACAAAAACAGCCTGTGAAGGAGCACGAGGAGCCTGAGGACGATTGAGGAAAGATGGGAGAAGAGAAAGAAGAAAGGCTCCATGGAGAGCAAAATGACAAGATTAAAAAAGTATCCTCCACCTAACTTGTTCCACAAAAAGACACATTTGCCTGTTCATGTGACATTTTATGTCTTAACTACTTTAAAAAAGCAAAGAAGTGGCTGGATACTTTTTCTTCTTTCCTCATTGACCTGCATCTCCTTTGGACGTCCAAACTGCTCCCACAATCGGCTTACTGCCCGATGTCCAAGATCAGCGACTGTCCCGGGGTCCTGAAGGGTAACAACATCCATAAGTTTTGTCAAATCCAGCCCCTAAATCAAGAGGCTTACAAGTGTAGCTAATACAGCTAACTCAGATGCTCCAGCTTAAATGTATGTATCACATGGCTCACAAGTGTCATATTACAAGCATCAGTCATGGACATTGTCTTTCCAGCTTTCATTAGAGTATACTTTGTCTAACAATGCTGCAAGAATTTTAAACTTCAAATAGTCAATTTTATAGCTGAGATAGCCTTATTAGCTGCATGTCCTAAAAATAGTCAGGTCTAGTAGAGATTCCTATATTTAGGGATACAGAGGGTTACTTGCTTGAGATTCAGATTAAATAACCCAATATGGCACAAAGTTAAAGGAGACGGAAAAGCCTTGGTGTGTAAGTAGTGTGAGTATTGGGAACCACTGGTCCAGCATCTGGATGGAGTGTATGGATCAACACAAACGGCCCTTCAGAGTCACTGGCTTTTTTTCCACCCCACCCTTGAACAGGACCGCTGCTTGGAACTTAACTGTGAAATGGCCTTCAACAGACCAAAAGACACATGGGATTCTACAAACTAGCACAACAATTGTTAGTAGCAAAAGCTCTAACAATAGACTGTAAAAGACTATTTACAGGGAACTATGCTGCATAAGACGGCCCGTCTAAGGGCATGGCAGTGAATGCAAGTTTTGGGATGCCACATCTTGTTCGGGTCACTGGTTCGGACATGGGAGGAAGCAGGTCTTCAATGGACCACTGGAACTGACTGCCAAAGTAAAGCTACAACTGAGTTGCCATAACATATGGTGAGAGACAGAGTGAGACAATGTGAAAGTGAAAGTTAACCATTACAGCTATGTAAAAAAAATAAAAATAAATAACAAACAGAAACAAACAAACAAAAAATAAATAAATGAAACTCACACCACACATTCATGTACAGACGTTTCACTTTGCAAAGGTCTTTTTTATATTCAGTGTTATCATGAAAAACTGTTAGGTACAGGCTGAACATACTAAATCTCATAAACAAAAGGACGTATCAAAACTGTAAATATATAAAGATCTCTTTGATCATATCTGTTAATGATCTTCAGTAACTGCACAACTGATACAGATACAATTGTGCTATGGGAATTGGTTAACGAATCAATGCGTACAATTTTTTTCTATAAGGATGAACATGATACACCTTCTTCCTATTTGAGCTGGACCAGACAGTGTAAGGCTCAGCTTCATTTAACTGTAAATTACAGACCAAATTTTTACCATAGACAAAATATACTATGGAATGCTCTTTTCCCACAGGGACCTATAAACTCCATTATTGTGCCAGAAGCCACACTAGCAGCAGTAACAGCATCAGTAAGTGATTACTACTGATTAAAAACACTCAGCATGACAGTAGATATCTTAACATTTGATATGGCAGTTCTGTCAGTCTGTAGCAGTGTGACATGTGTTCATGGTCATAAATGTATCCAAAAACTTTGACTTGATTGGAGGCAGTTTGTCTAAGGACTAACTGATGTAAAGTGAACAATAAATGATATTCTAAGGGAAAGGTTGTTGGGTTTTTATATTTAAACACTTTAATGCAGTTTATGCACACTGGTAAAGTGTATTTATTATTATGTTCTTAGAGTTTCCATTCTAAATATTTTTTTTTGTGTTTCTCCAGAGCTGACATGACTAAAATAATGTTTTCCTTTTAATGAATGCCACATTGCTATGACAGTAAGTCAAGAAACATCAACCTGTACAAAACATCTCTTCTTTATTCTGACACATTTGTCTGTAATAAATACGAGTTTGATGCATTATGTAGTTTCTAACTAAAAAAAAAAAAAAAAAAAAAAAAAAAAAAAAAAAAAGGTAAATGATTACAGATTTTCAAACCTGTGCCTGGATCCTGCACTGGCTCTATTTCTCTCATGGTGCAATCTGATCTCTCCTTTTATCGCCTTGTCCAAATGGTTTTATTTTCTTCATTAAACTGGGACAATTTACATGATTAAACACGTTGGTGCTTACAACTTTTTTCAGGAACAGACGTGTGAAATTGTCAGAGTAAACTCAAATTTTTAGTTTAATCACTCTTGGTCCATCGATCTTCTAATGATTATCAATGGTCAGCTTATGGTAGCAGCAGGGAAGATAAACACAGACATCCGTCGCCCCACTGACACACTCCAGCTCCTTCTAAAGGAGTATTCCTATGCCAGAGTCAATACATAACCCCTCCAGCGAGTCCAGGTCTGCCTCTGGGTCTCCTCCCAAAGGGAAACCTGCAAAGCAAGGTACCAGATCAGATGCCCGAATCACCTCAACTGACTCCTTTCAATGAAAAGCAGCAGTGGCTCTACTCCTAGCTCTCCCGAATGATGGAGCTCCTCACCTTATCTCTACGGCTGAGCATGGCCACCCTATGAGGAAATTGCAGTCGTTTGTAACTGCAATCTTGTTCTTTCAGTCATGAGCCATGACTCATGACAATAGATGAGGGTTAGAATTCAGATGGACTGAAAAATTGAGAGCTGAGCCAAAAGATGAAGCTCTTTCTGGGGTTCTGATCTGTTGATTCATCTCAATCTCCATACAAGACTTCCAGATACGTCACCTCTGCTGCTGGTGGTAAAGACTCATTGCCAATCACTTTTGTGATCCATGAATGGATGTGTTCCAGAGAAAGGAATGTTCTTATGTTTATTTGTAACAGTGTTGATCTTACTATTTGGATCATTGTGCTTTGAATTTGTTATAAGCCAGTTATTCTATAGTATTTTTTTTAACATTAAAATAATCATTTGAAGCATAGTTGAGTTTCATCATTATAGGCTATCAGTAACATTCTCCTTCAACTGAAATGTTATAATGTAATATTTCAGAACCTTTTGGGGAAATTTCTGCTGTGAGTTTTAAACATTACCAGTGTTTACTGGTAGTGCTACATGACTTTACCTAAAAAAAAAAAAAAACAAAAAAAAAAAAAACAAAAAAAACAAAAACTTGACTACTTCCCTCACAAACTAGCAGCATATGTTAGGTGTTTTCTAAATGTGAAAACTAAAATAAATTGACATAAAACTGATAACACTCTCTCTGTTCTGAGATGATGGCTTTCCAGTTGTGTGCTGTTGGTCTTGATTTGTGACAAACGTGCACTTTTTTTCAGTGGTGAATGGTGACCTCTGGTGGTTGCAGTGCCTGAATTACATTTGAATCAGTACAGAATGAAATCTAGGTCCACGCTCACACACGACATGGTTTTATTTCTCTTATTGCTGACATTGTTGAAAAAGGTTGAACTAAAAACAATAAAATAAGTAAGTACATAAGTGATTTAAATCTAAGTTAAGCTGATAAAACCAAAGGGATGTTGTTTTCAAATGGAAAGTGGGTGCCAGCAGTTCTTCCTCCATTGTCATCCATGTTTCGTGTTCCTATTGTTTGTAGATTCGTACAAATACTTGGGCATTTTAATTTATGCAAATCTCTCTAAGCCACATACTGACAACACGTTAAAGAAACTGAAATTGAAACTGGGTTTCTTTTTCAGAAATACATCTTGTTTAATTCTGATTGCCAGGAAACACCTTGTAGCTGCTCCTTGCAGCTGTTGGATGCTGTCTACTGTGGGACACTAAGTTTCATAACAACTACCGTACCCGTCACTGCACTCTGTACTCCTTCGTCAGTTGGTAATCATTATCTACACTTAGGCTCTCACACTGGTTCATCTTCATCTATAAATCCCTCCTTGGTCTGCTACCTTCTTATAGCTCCTCCCACACGTCATGCTGTCAGTGCAGCTACAGCGTGCGCTCTCAGGCCTTCAGTGTCCACTCAGTGCGCACATAACTTGACAAAAAGGTATTTTCTTCCTCTTCTCCTGTAACCTGGAATACCTTGCAACAAGATCTGAAGCTGTCCACCTTAATTCTTTGTGATTTTAAACATTTGATAATGTCACTAGGAAAATCAAAGTAAATGTGTTCTTGGTTAGTATTTTACCTTGTTTCATATGGCCCTTTCATTTTTTTAAATAAAACTTTTTTTTTTGTCCTAATTGCTTTTATATTGTTGTATTTTGTTGTCTGTATGTTGTACTTTCTAAGATGGGGGGGTGGGGCGCTCTGGTGATTTTCAGCTTCCACACTGGAGTTTGTTTTCTTCTATCTTCTCTGTGCACACTCACAAACATTCAACTCACAAGTGATGTCCACATGTGGTGCAAAAGTGTCACTACTGTACATACAAAGTGTAACCTTGAGGTTTGAACATCACAGTTTAAGTACAGACTAAAGATCAAACTACTGATTATAAATCAAACATACAATAAACAAACATATTGGGGGTGTCCACATTTTACAAATAGCACTAAAAATTAACCTTTGCCACATGTACATCATATGTTGTCTGTCTAAACCAGGTCTCTCTTGATGAGTCCTCGTGACTCAGTGAGACTAACCTGTATAAATAAAGGTTGAATAAAATTAATAAAGGCTAAACATGAAATGAATACACATTTTCAAAATGGGTATTGGTTCAAGGGTGACACGGTGGTTCAGAGCTGCTGCCTCTCAGCGAACAGGTTGCAGGTTCAAATCCCGGCTGGGGGGGTCTTTCTGGGTGGAGTTTGCATGTTCTCTCCGTGCATGTGTGTATTTTCTCAGAGTACTCCGGTTTCTTCCCACACACCAAAAACATGCTTGTTAGGCTGATTGGTAACTCTAACTTTTCTCTAGTTGTGAGTGAGAAAGTGAATGGTTGTTTGTCTCGTTTGTCTCTATGGGTCCCCGTGATGGACTGGAGACCTGTCAAGGGTGTCCCCCACCTCTCACACAGTGACTGCTGGATATGGGCACCTGTGACCCCCATAACCCGAAAAGGAAGGAGCGGGTAAACAATAATGTATATATGTATGGATGGATGAACGAATGGATGGCTGGATGGTATTCATTCAAAAGAAATGTCACAGACCTTGAGGATAAGCCAAATCGCCCAGTATGATGATGCATTTGATCACGTAGCAAACGAGTGAAAAGGAAAAACCTAGACAACACATTAAAACCCAGAAAGTCCGGAACCCACTGGAATGATGTACTGGAAATGTCTCTGTACCAGACGACAAAAGGCATCCTTAAATTTATATCTTAACAAGTCAGGACTAGGGCATACTGTATGTGGAGATGCACACAAATTAATTAATGAGTGCTTCTAAAGTTGTAATGGTACTAAAGAAAGACGAGGCCATCTGGAGCCACTTGACTTGATTAATTACTAATATATTTTTTAGGATGTATTAAAATATGTTTGAAATTAAAAAAAAAAATGTTCAATACAAAATATGTTTGATAAGCCCAGTCACATGTTTTTATACCAGCAGGGTAACTGTCAGGCTGTGTTTTCTTCAGAAAATATTATTCAGCTTCATTTAAAATAAATAAATAAATAAATAAATAAACTATGAACTTTGCACCAAACTATGAAATATAATGAGAAACAATGCTTGAAAGTTTT
>JARVGS010000127.1:19051144-19061935 GCA_031762315.1 Hypsolebias antenori
CATCCATCCATCCATCCATCCATCCATCCATCCATCCATCCATCCATCCATCCATCCATCCATCCATCCATCTCTACAGATTCCAGAAAGCCCATTACAAATTTTCTCATTGACCCAATCACTCACACACAGACACTTACAGTTATTTTATTAATATATTCAACATTTTTTATTTACACTTTTCCAGCCCCGTCCAAAACAAGTATTGATGTGAGATGTTATCACATTAGTATTTACCTTTTGTTCAGAAGTGTTCCCAAATCAATGCACTGGTATTGTTTTTGCTTGAAAATGCCTGACTCAGTTCTCATAAGTATCTAATTTCCTTAATGATGTAGCATGCTGTAAATTATGAGATGACACACAAAGTATTTCCCCATTAAAGCTCACCTTTTTCCATCTTTTATTTGGACTTGCACATAAGACATTTCTCCCCTCAACATTTTAACATTGTTTAAATATAATCATATTTAAAAGAACATAAAAATAGTGAAATTTCTTCATTTAGACATGGGAACCTTGTCATTGTACCGGTACTAAGTTTTAAAGGAAATTGGGCTTTACATGATTTCAAACATAAAAATTCATTTAGACATTTAGTACCTCTGTGTCCAAAAGGCACTCCCAAACTTGTTTTTAGCACACAGTTTAAAAGCCAGCATCAATGATGGCATGTGGGCGCATTAGTAAACACAGTGTAGGCTTTTAGTGCTTGCAGAAAGAGTTTACATAAGAAGATACTTAAAAAGTGTATGAATGCATGAGGGCTGAAGGTTTTGTTCAGCTTGTTACCCTCACCCCATGAAAACCCGGTTTGTTTGGAAAAAGCCCGTTTTTCTCCATCAACACGATGGCAGGACTTTTGGTTGAAGAAGAGGCTGAGCTGGTTTGAGTGGTTTTGAAACATTTTTTTCTTGGATAAACAGCTTCAGACCTCAGAACTGACTGAGAGGAGCTACAGTCAGCCGGAGTTTCATTTTGTGGCCCTCATTGTTACAAAGACACCAGCATGCAAACAGCTAGGAGATGTTTACATATCTGATTAAAACCCGTACAGAACCACTCACAGGTTGGAAACATAAAATGCAATAAAGTCAAACGAGTTTTTTTTTTTTTCACCTCCTCTTCACAGTTAAAAGATAATACTGGAAAAATCTCTAAAGTAAAAACCCTGAGATTTGTTTTGAGAAAATAAAATGTTTTCTTAGATGTTTCAGTGGTCCATGCTAGTGTTGACGTCAGCAACACGCACAGTTGGCGATGCCTTTTTCATCATCCTGCTGTAAACTGTTCTGTTCTGTACATTGTGGTCTGCCAAGGAAATATTAGTACATAACACAATAACTCATTTAATGACAGCAGCCGTTCATGTTTTTTTGTTTTATATTTAAGAAAATGCCCAAGATAAGATAAGATAGAACTTTATAGATCACATGAAATTGTTGTGCCAGAGTTTCAGTACAAAGGAATATACACAACAGGTAAGTCCAATATACATTTAAGACTTATTGTAAGCTAGCATAAGAAGTTTAGAAACTTTGAAAGTTTCTTAAACCGAAGTCATGATTCACATCAAAATGAAACTGGTTAACTGGTTTCCAACAGGCCTGCTCAATAAAAGGCTGCTGCCTATCTGTTCTACCAAAGTTTAGTCCTTGACATTATTTGTTTAGAGGCTAAAAGCTGATTATTGTTGTGCTTTTGGAACTCTCTTGCAAAAGTGTCTGCAAGAGAAACAAAAAAAAAAAAAAAAAAAAAAAAAGGATTTTAATATGATACAAAGGTGCTGGTGGTCAATGTTGCTGTCTGGCTGTGGGTTTGAACCCAGATTGTGTCAGGAAGGACATCCAGCATAAAATAGCCTAACGTTTTATGAGCTTTGTTCTCTGTGACCCCCTAAAAAAAGGGAACAGCCAAAAGAAACCCCCCTTAATGTAATACAAGATGATAATGCAAAATGTTTTTTTTTTTTTTTTGCAAAGTGAAATCACATACGAATCATATTCTACAAATATGTAAATTTTAATTTTGAAGCCACATTCTGATCCATCACAGAGCATATATCACATATGACTCAGTCCTTTATTAAGGACAAGTCAGATAAACTTAAAAAAGGCAGAATATTTTGATTTTATAAGGATACAGTACTTTAGAAATATATAAGAGGTCAGTAACTTTAACAAATATTTGACTAACTTTTCACTTCAAGTCAAAACATGTTTTAAATAATTTATTCTACTTTTTTTGTCTTTTTATGTGAATATTAAAAATAAAACATGTTCATGTCCAGCTGTGATAACTTGTCTTGCATCATCTGTTTAAATGAATAAAACCGAAACTTTTTTAAATGAGGAGAATATTAAATGGGCACTGAAATGCATTATGTGGAAGAAGAAATATTATTTCAGATATTTTAAGCAAGACAGTTGTATCATTTAATGAATAAAAGTAAATTAACCTATGAAGTTAAGCATACCAATAAATAACATTTTTTTTAATAATCTCTGGGATGACAAGAATGTAATGGTTTAATTTTAAAGACAAAAACAACAGTCAAAAATGATCTGCATTCTAATTTGTGCTTGTAGTTAACCCGAGCCTTGACCAATCCGGTATGGTGCCTCTTAAATGAACTAGCATATCAGTTTTGGCAAACATGTTTTTGCATCAGATGCCCTTCCTGACACAACCCTTACCATTTACCCAGGTTTAGGACTAACACAAGAGATTGACTGGCTTGTGAGCCCTATACTGCTTTCTCTGCAGTTGTTATTGGTGAGATTATTTATAGCTAAGATTATGTTTTGTAATTTTCACACTGAAAAATAAGCTATATTAACCTCTACTGCAATCTTAGATAACTGATTAGATAAATGAAGGAGCATCCAGCGAGAACATGAAGAAATACATCTGACTAAAGAAGTGGAGGACATGAGACCCTAGAGAGGAAATAAGGTCCAGTGAGAAGTGAGTGGAATAACATTCAGTGTGAGGGGGAGGAAATAAAGTCTCAAAGTTCAAGTGAAGGACTCGCCTCTGCTCTTCTGGAAAATACTCATGGTGGCATGTCAAAAGGATCTATAGGATTCTCTGAACTCACACAGAAAAGATCAGGGCCTTTGTGAGTTAAAAGATTGTCCTGTATTCTTCATATGTCTCTTTTAGTCTCATTTTGTCTTCTTTTTTTACTTCCTATCCCAGTAATGACACACTGCAGGGCTTTTGGATCACACAACTCATTAGTAAATATTGTTTACACCCACTAATACGCAATATATATCTCAAACACGCATACACACAGGTAAGCAGTTTTACAGACACATGCACGCATGCACACACGCACACGCACACACACGATGCCTTGGAGTTATAAAGAGATCATATCCAGACCATATTACCACTCTGATTATTTTTAAATCACAATATGGCCTGTACTGTAACTGTGGAACTACAAGTCAAACAAATTAGCACCTTAATCAGCAGGCTCCCCAGGAATCCCCTCCAAACGCAGATTTTGGAAAACAAACAGACGGCATCACACCCCAGCTTGCCTGAACCACAAAACGTACATCTGTGCCTGGCATTACCGCGCCGTGACGTAATACACTCTGAATGCTCGGGACGGTTAGGATGAAAAAGAGCAGAAGGGCTGCATGCAAGAAAAAAACATGAGCAAGTTCATACTGTTCGCATGAGCATGACAATGAAGATGCAGAACAGAAAGGGATGTGATGGCATTTGAAACGAGAAGAACAGGAAGACGTAAAAAGGATGTGGTTGGAGTTCATAAGAAGCACTTGGATGTCTTGAGAAGGTAATAATGGGTGAGGGTGGAGTGAGAGATGGGGTAAGTGGGGGACACTAGGGCATATAAATGTCACATTGCTGCAGTGATTTTTCAGTCAGGCCTTGTGGTTGTAACCTTAGCCATCTTTTCACTGTTCTGCTATGCAAAATAAGGGTGTTGAAATCCCTGGGCCGGGCTTACACACACACAGCTCATCAGGCCAGCCAAATGTGTGTGTACAGACACTTACACACAGATCCTTGTATTTCTACATGTGCTGGGACTATTTATTATAATAATTCATTCCATTCTTTTATAACCACATCTTAACCAGTCATGTCAGTCTTATTCCATGATCCACTGTAAACAGACTCACAAACTAGACCATAATGCTTTAAAAAAACATGTTATTAACTACACTCACTAACATGAAGGTAACTACAGTATTGACCTTGTTTGGGTTAGTTTAATTTCTGCTGAAATTGAACAAAACAACTCAAGATTTGTTCAAAGATCACAACGATGAGAATGAAGCGTGTCATCCAAAGATGCCAGCTATAAATCTCATAACTCATTGACCCTCATTGTGCTGAGTTCTTACTTATGCTTTGATTATCCATGTTACTGATCTTATGCTGCTGATTTATTTCATGCTGCGGTGTTCATTCATATTCATCTACTCACACAGACTCACATTTGTGCTGCTGTTGTTCGGCATATTGTCTTTGCACTACTAGTGCTTAGTGTATTCTTCAGCCCTTTTTGCACAGGATTAGTTTTATCTAAGGACCACGTGTAATAAATAAATTACTCCCCAGCGTCTATTTTTATGTGGCGCATTCGCATGGGATAACCAAAGCCTGAGATTTAGCTGAAATTTACGGACATCTTCCGGACATGATGTTAACGCTCTGCATTGCCACGACCAGGCCGGTCCATATAATGTGATGACTGTGCGGTCTGGGATGATCTCAGGCTTTGATGTGGTTTTACGAATCAGCACTAAAGAAAACTAAACGCACAATATAAAATTGTGCTAATTTGCTTGTTGAGGATTCACACTGGATTAATTATTACAAATAACATGTGGTCCCTAGGTAAAACTAATCCCGTGCGAATAGGGCTTTAATTTAGCGTATTTCTTATTTTATATCATAGATATTTACAATTTATACTTTTGTTGGATGTAACTGTGACCCTGTGTACATAATTTTGTGCCACCACATTTACCGCAAATGACTACTAAATAAACTTTGACTTTGATTATGCAGGAACTTATCTCAATCGGCAGAGACCACATCCCAAAAACTACTGGGTCTAAAATAGAAGTTATCAATGTCTAAAACTCATACACTTCAAGACAGTCTTACAGGTTCTAGTCCACACTTTATAGTCATATATCTTGTGCTGGCATGATGAATACATCCTCAATTTGGGCAGGGGGCCACAATGTTATGCTAAAAGAAATTTGTAATTTGTATAATATGTATTCTATCAGGGGTACAGTTTTTTTGTATGAGAAATAAAGCAAGCTTTTTCATGCAAACACGCAGACTCACATGTACACACCCAAACTGATGTGCCAATAGGAGTAACATCGTTGTTCTGTCCACATGTAGTTCATAGAGGTTTAGCCCTCCAGCTGGGGTATAAAGTACAAATCAGACATGACAGACTGACACACAGACATACTTCTATAAAAGCTGGTTGTAACCACAACATGCACAAAAACACCACGTTCAAAAAACTCTGTGTCAATTATCACATCAACATTCAGCCTTCACCGGCCCAGCAGGATTTATAGCAGGCAGTGAGGAGCCAACAACACTAAATAGCCGCTAACTCATTGATTGCTTCTTCGTCCAAGACAAACATGCTGATCCTGATGAACTGTGACCCAGGGAAACTCTCAAGTGCTCAAGATACTTATTGTGGTTTGCAGGACCAATCCAAGACCAACACCTGGAGACAAACCAGTGATGGAAGCCAATGGTGTAGCTTGATTTGGAGAGTAATACCATGAGACGATCTACTCTCTTGCAATCAACTCATGTCAAACCCCCATTTTCTACCATTGCCTTCCTGACCTATGGCCTAGCTTCCTTACATTACCCTCTCTTCTCACTAAAAACTGCCTGCTTGTCTTTGAGTGGCAGAGTCAAGTAAGTGGGGTCTCCATTTAGCCACTTCCTGTTTGAGGAAGCCAGTACTGTATATATGCCCCTCCAGGCCAATGCTCAACTTGCCATGTGTGAGCAAATGATGCTTTTTGAAGACTCCAGCAGAGCTCAGCTTGCTGCTTCAAATACGAAGGTCAAATTGCTGCTGTTGAAAAATAAGTTCTTGTTTTCACAAAAGGTGAATGGAATGCTAATTACGTATGAAAGTGAAGTGTTTTGGTTTGTTATTCACTGCATCACTTTAGCAGGAAATTAGCTGTAAGTGACTTCTTCCTGTAAACATCTATTGTTTGCTAATCAGAGTTTAAAACAATGAGGTATGTCATAGTTTCTCAAATAAGTACTCATATTTCTGTTTAACACCACCCAACAAACACACACACACACACACACATAGAAAAATAGTGTACTGGTACTGCTGATTGTCAAGTTCTCAAGCTCACAAAGAGCTCTCCAAATGCTGGCTTTTCTTCTTGCCACAGCATGGGGTGGACAGCTAATTCCCTGTACATAGTGTGTGTGCGCGCGTGTGTGTGGGTGTGTGTGTGTGTGTGTGGGGGTGGGGGAGGGGGGGTGAGAGTGTATGTTTTCAGCTGGCACCTCTCAGCCTTGGCAGGACTATGTCTCCTGGCACTCACAGGGGCAAATTTGTCTGTGAAGTTTGGTTTGGTCTTCAGACCTAATATACAGTAAGATCATGTGTGTGTGTGTGTGTGTGTGTGTGTGTGTGTGTGTGTGTTTACCAGGGAAAAATCAGAGACAAAGTGGGATATTTCCCAGCCAACTTTGTGCAGCGGGTTCGCCCCGGTGAGCGGGTGTGGAAGGTCACCGCAGGTTTCCACGGCAACCGAGACAAAAGTCAGATGACTGTGAAAGAGAATCAGGTGATTAAATGCACCTTTTTTTTTTCTTGTGTACACACACTGAGGCAGTTTTTTTAATTATATGCAAATTATTTCAGAAATTGCCACAGAGGACATCATGTGACAGATTGCAGCTCAAATCTCTCACATTTACTGAAAGTCACTCCTTTTCCTCACCCTTTGACTCCCCCGCTGCAGATCTGCGTGGGGAAAAACGAGGAGACTGACGGCTTCCTTCGGCTGAGCAGCGGGAAGAAGAGAGGTCTGGTCCCTCTGACGTGTCTTCTGGAAGTATGATGGCAGCGTGCCTCTCCTTGACCCACAGTTGAACTATGTGACGGTGAAACACTCTGGAGGGTTCAGCCAGCACCTCACTGACGAGCAACCACCCATCTCCGCTCCTACAAAAAAAATGGCTGCGCAAGAGCAGCTCGAGTTGGAAGATGACACACTGTTTTGCTTTTGGCTGCAAAAGATACAAGTTAGAGGTGCTGTCCCTGTAGCACAGCTTCTTTTTGTGAGGTCTGGAGAACACTCACAAGAGATATGTAGCAATTAAAACGGAGAAGGGACTCTGGCTACCTCAGAAGCCATTTCCACCCATCAGCTGCTCATGGACGAGAACCTCTTTGCGATGATGTCAAGGCAAAGCTCGAAGACTGTTCAAACCAATCTGTCTTCATCTTATTGTGTGTAGAGAGAAATCACATAAAAAAAAACACAAGCTGTTAGCTGTAGTTGCTTAAGCTAACACCTTTTGCTTGAACAGTTAAGAGGACTGCGCCAAGCGTAAACCCCCCCACCGGTCTTGTTTAGTCTGTAAGGATAGTCACAACATGCAGGTTTGTTGCTCTAATTCCTGTTCATTCTGCACATACTGACTATGAAATAATTCAGGTATTACATTAGGTAAAAATGCAAGTCACCTCTGTTATTTAAGTCAAAAACTCATACATTTCTTTAACCCAAACTGTTCGCCGATAGTTAGAATACGGTGCATTTCCCAGCTTCAGTGGGACAATACTTTGCATGCACCTTGGGGAGTTCTGAGTTTGCCCTTCAATCGCACGCTCTCATCTCACACACACACACTTTAAATATTCACTCTTGTCCACGTAGCTCTTTAATTACCCATTAGAATCTGCCTCCTGTTATCCTACTATATTCATCCTTAATCTGTTTGTAATGTCCTGGTAGATTATCATACGCTCTGTGTTTTACCAGCAGAACAGAACACAACTAAAAGGCTGAAAACCGTCAGCCTATCAGTCACTCGAAAACAGTAACATCAGCTAATTTTGTGACTGATATTATAGTGGAAAGGATAATAATGGACAAAATTACCTCAATCTCTTTAATTTAATGCTCTGTCGTAAATGAAAAGGCAGTGACAAAGCTGCCTTGGTTGTTGTAATAACTGTAAATAGAAATATGACAGTGTTTGTACATAGTCCTATTTAATTTGGCTCACTCTGACCAAGAGGTTTGCTGCTTTGCGAGAGCCAAAGGAGGGCATTATTTAAGCCATTCTAACTTGCAGGAGATCACCATTTATTATCCTAATTGTATGTAGTGTGTATGCAAATCTTTGCTCAGTTACCACCTCGCCATGTCAGCACAAATATTTCCAGAGACTATGCACAACAGTTCTAGTCACTCACCTTGTTGGCTTATTTCTAGTGTAGTTCCACGTGTCCACATCATGCAGTGCTTTTTAAACGTGCCTGTCTTGTGCATTCACACCATGCTACACAATATTATTCTCACTGACTAGAACCAGGATTGGCTCAGGATGAGTATTACCCGTTTCACCTAATTGCACACTGCAAGGCTAGTGCTTAGCATGGCTAGCTGTCCCATGATCCTCGCATAAGTCAATAAAGTTGGATGAACGCTCAGGCTGTGTTTGGTTATTGGTCTTGTGCTCAAAAAGGCTGAGGAAGGAGAGATTTGGTTTGCACCAGGATGGATGGATAAAATTATATAAATCCTTAACTGTGATGGTTATGCCATTCTTACATAGATTTATGAATAAACACCAGGCGCCTGCCTAAAGATGCAAATCAGTCTGCAATTGAGGCAGAAGATTTCAATGCATATCACCTTTCATGCCAGTTTCAGACTAAGATCTTATGTTAAAAAATAACAGTTTAAGTTGTGTTGCGCAAACCCTAAAAAATAGCATTATCTTATTCACAACACAATGGAAAGTGCAGAACAATTTAATAATGAACAGCACGTGCTTTTTTGTTAAACTGTAACAAAATGTGTAGTAAAATTTCAATTTATTCACTAAAAGTCAAAAATAAATGGTCAGCGACACCTAATTGGATGAAAAAAATTGCTGGTTTTTGTTGATATTGTTAATTCTTCACAAATAAACTTTAACTGTTAGTCAAATAAATAAGATTTTTTTTTTGGCTTGGAAACGCCTACCATATTTTTGGATTTTAGTCTTCTTTTAGCTCAGACAAGGTTGTGCTGTTCTCTCTTCATGGACACTTCCTGTAATTACAATGTTTTCCTCTGACTTTCAATATTTATTAATAAACGGAAACAAATGTAGAGATGTGTGTTCTTAACAGCATGATGTTGGTCTGATAGCTGCTGTGAGGTGTTACAACAGGCTTCATTAGAAGATGAAATAAAAGTAAAAACACATTTAATACACGTTTTATTGTTAAAAAATGATGAGGAAAACTGAAGATAATGCAAATATGCAGGCTATACGCTGAAATTATAGTAAAGCGAGATGCTTATTTAAGCCACTTATAATTGCTTTGTTCAATTAAACAATCGTTAGAAGCTGAAACGATTCAGAGTAATTTTACAGCTAATTTCATGAACTTTTTTTTTCCCAAACAGAACCCCTCCTCCATCGTCCAATCCTTCTGAGCTCGTCTTATTTAAGTTGACAGTTTATTTAAGCTGACTGCTCTTTCTTAATGACCGTAAACAACACGATTAACTCCCCCAAAAAATTAATTTGCAACACGAGAGCTGTTGGCAACGCGCAGACTAAAAGCTGGCAGAGAGAGTGGCGTTCTCCCTGCTGTGGTGCGAGGAACAGTTCTCAAATCGTGACCCAGTTCTGTTATCAAACTGGATCAAATGTGATTTTCATCTCTGCGGCGAGGCAGACAGAAATGTGTGCAACTGGCAGCACATCAAGTCAGACAAACAGTTTAGAAAACTGATGAATTTAGAGCTTAAAGATTATTTTTATGTGCCCCTAAGACCTTTTGCTTTTCTATAACAAGTTGAAAACTTGTTCTCAGATTATTATTATTATTATGAGTTAAATGATCAGTTTGGAGCGACTAATCATGTGATGGACTTTAATTGAAACTGATATGCCAGTGCAAAAATAAACAGTATAACCTGTCTCATTAAATGTATAATTTCTTTCTAGTCCTAACATTACAAGATGTTTCGTATTTTCAAATTGAAGTATTCTCCTGATGCATGCGCAATAATCCATGAATCTAACAAGGTTGAGTCCGGTCCTCTGGATGGGTTCTTGGTTGAAATTTTATTTTATTTTTTTAACCAAAAGACTTCTTCAGTCTGAGTAGCTGTGACAAACTCGGTCTTATAAGCAGCACCTCCCCATAGTGGATCAACCAGTTTGTTGGTGACAGCCTGAACTGGTTGCTCACATGCAAAAGGAGGACCAGCAGCCTAACAATTGATTGTTAATACCCTGATGGCTGCTTGTTATTCACAGAGGGCTGAGTGATACTAGCAATAACAGCATTGTATTCATTTGCTCAACATTTATTTATACAGGTTAGTCTCATTGAGCCACGAGGACAAGAGAGACTTGTAAGAGGGGGACAGTTGAACCAGGAGGCTTCCACCTCTGTTTAATGATGAACAGGTTATTTTCACAAAGATGGCCTCCTTTACTCCTCTCTCAAACCATCGTTCCTCTCTATCAAGGATGTGAACATCTTCATCC
>JARVGS010000127.1:19062035-19074486 GCA_031762315.1 Hypsolebias antenori
TGAAGCCCTCTGGAGTGAGGGTGAAACGTTTCTACTAAAAAGAAACTGTACAGATGACCTGATTGAGAGTTATCAGATTTGACTACCTGGATTACTGAGCAAGAACTTTCTTGTCTTAGTTTTGCAAAGTGTTCACATGAAAATATGGCCTGATATTCAAACAGGTCGCTAAAAATACGGCTGCACATTTTGATGGTCAATTGGTAGTAGATGATCTGAGAGACTGAAATGGACAATCAGGGTATTTTATCACAATTTGAATAACAGTCGCCATCAGTCCAAGCTCTGTGAGATACCACCTATACTGGCTTGAGCTTCTGCAGGGGGAAGGAAAAGTCATATTATTCTGAAATATAGAGCTTATTCTCTCTTAATTTAGTTTATTTATTTATTTATTGCCAGATTTACACAATATTTGCCTGAGTTCAGTGATTACAAGAAAAACATGCTAAGATTCATGTTTATCAGTCAGGTTTGTGATTTAGCACAGATGTTGTTTTCATTTGGTAGACTATCGCAACACTCCATGCTGTTCTTATCTAACTAACTGATAAACAAAAGTCTGTCACAATGATAACAAGGTCAATTCAATACGCTGACCAGCTGCAATGTATTCCTTAAAGCTCTGCTCATTCACAACTGATGTTTGCACTGATCTCTTTGCTAATGAACAAAACACACACACACACACAGAGAGAGAGAGAGAGAGAAAGAGAAAGAGAGCGAGAAGAAATGAATATGAATAGAAAGCAAATCTATCAGAAACACACCTCCTTTGAATAACCTCCTCCCTCATTCCCTTCCTCCACTCACTTCCTCGTGCTCCCACCCCCTCCACTGTGTTGTATTTTATTCTCCGACGTGTGGTGAATTTAATAAATATATGCAAATGTGTGCTGTGGAACATGACGAGTGTAAATCAGGCGAGGATGTTCTTTGAGCGCTGCTGAGATTGAGGCTGAGAGCTGACCCTGGGTTAATCATTTTTCACTTCCCTATCACATTCAATTCCACTGCCTGTGTGCATGCGTGTGTCTCTGTGTGTGCATGCGTGTGTCTCTGTGTGTGCATGCGTGTGTCTCTGTGTGTGCATGCGTGTGTCTCTGTGTGTTCATGCGTGTGTCTCTGTGTGTGCATGCGTGTGTCTCTGTGTGTGCATGCGTGTGTCTCTGTGTGTGCATGCGTGTGCTGCTACAATGCTGCATGCATCAGTGTTGCTGGAGGCAACACACAATGCATTTTAAACTTTGTATACATAATTAAGATAATGTTTGCTTTCAAATTTATGCAAAAAGCGACAGTCGTTCTTCAGGAAAATATTAAATCTGACTCTTGGCATTTCTCAAGTTTGCCATGGATTTATTTCCTTGGAAGTATATTTGCACATTTGAACTAAAGCGACAGCAGGGCTCTCAAACTGCACTTTGTTATTTTAAAAGGTTTCGTGCAGCTAAGAAAGGTTAGAAAAACTGACAGTGCTCTATGTGCTCTCCTCTACAAACTGAAAAAGACATGAAGTTTGTCCATTCCTCAGAGCTCCACACTCTTAGCACAAAAATAAAATATATAAGTAAATTTAAAACAAGCAGTAACACAACTCAGAGCTCTCTCTAACAGATTAAATTTGTTGTTTTGTGTTTTACTGTCACACTGTTCTTCCAGACCCACTTGTTTTGGACCCTGCAGTTAGATTATTTGTTAAGAATAAACAAAGATTTTCTACGATTAGACGTGCGCTAAAGGCTGACTGCTGGACTGGGACATAATTACTTGTCTTGCAAAAAAAAAAACTTATATTTACACACTGTGTCCTAGTTTACCAGTTCAGAATACCTGTCACACATTGAGATGCAATTAAGTGTGCTGGTTGTTCTGGCTCTACACCTGGATCAGAATGTTTGGTGTTGAAAGCAGCAGAACATGCTTCGGAGGATAATTATTTGTCTTTCTGTGAGCCGTCCACAGTTCAGAGCAACTGCAGGAGGGATTGCATGAATGTAAAGTTTTGAGGAATTGTTTCACAATAACCATAAAGGTGTGACTGATGAAGGTTTTAACATACAGCATTCTCGCTCTGGTGCATGATAGTAAACATTCAACAGAGTGAAACACATTTTTATTTAATATATGCATCTCAACAGTAACTGGTACATTTTTGCCCACCACCAAGGGCATAAGTGAATGATGATGTGTTTTTGGTGTGTCTGTGCCAAATTTCTTAACTACTTGACTAATTGTAATGAATCATGCAGAAAATAATCTATAGGTGAACATCTACAGCTGAGTATATCTAATTCAAAATGGCCAACACAGCTAAGCAACCTTATCAAATTTTCAAATGGCAACAGTAAATCTCAAAACTTTTTACATATACAGGTAGTCCTCGACTTACGGCGTAGATCCATTCCTAAGCGGCGTCGTTAACCAATTTTTGACGTGTCAGAACGTACGTAAATACATGTGACGTACCTGTTTTACCAAGCATGTAAACTGATTTTCGACGTAAGTCCATGGTGATGACCTTCCTTTTCCTCGATGCACTGCCATCAGAAGAGTCCTCCTTGCATTTTGGGAGCCATAATGAAGGGCTAATGCAGGGCTAATGGCCTACTGGGATGCTAGTGACGCCATCCTCCCCCGTACAGTACTGTATTCTTCCGCCACTGCGCCGCCGCGTTACGACGTTTAACATCGTAAAACTGCCGTAAACCGACGTAAAAACCGACGTAAAACCAACGTAAAACCAATGTGACTGCGTAACATGAATAAGGGAGATGCGTCGCAACGTCAAAACGTCGTAAGACGAGACCGTCGAAACCCGAGGACTACCTGTATTATAAAAAAAGCTACTCAGCCCATGTGACACTTCACAAAATCTTATTAATCATTGTGAAAACAGTGGCAAAAAACAGAGATAAAATGCTTCCTGATTGTCTCTGTGTTGTTGCAAACAAGAGAACATGTGCTCATACTGTTTGTAATCTTGGGGAAGTTCAACCAAATTGTGTGTATGCTTTTCAAGCTCATCTTTACGTTGCCTTGTTGTGGTCACTGGTCCTGTGGGTGGTCCTGGTGTGGTTCAGCTGTTCAGAATCATTTCCATTTAAACATATTTGTGGTACTGAAAGCAAACCACCAATGAGATCCACTCCATTGGAGGCACCACTAAAAGCTTAGCCCGCTGCGTGACCGCCTGTGTGAATGTGCGTGCTGTTTATGGGCTATGTGTTTACGATAAACTGATGTTTAAATGTGTGAATAGATGTGATTCTCTGTTGTCTGTCTTCTGGCATATAAGACAAAGAGCGAAAGAAAAAAAAATCTCACGTAGTTCAAAAACATCTAGCAGTGGGAGTGCTGATGAATTGGTGTGTTTTGAAATGAAGGGCCCCTTTAGGGCATTGTGTTCAAGTGATCAGTGACTCCTCTCTCAGGGGTTCCTTCTTTCCTTTTCGCCTCAAGCAGCAGAGCAGACTGGATAACTGGGAAGGAATGTGTACGGCTTTTCAGAAAACACCATCAGTGAAGTGTTGTTTACTTCCTTTATCTAGTGTGACATTATGTGGTCAGAAGAGAACTTTGGTGTGAACTGGCTCATCGACTGAATATCAGTACAGTATTTAAATTGAACTCTGTGTCTAAATGCAAGCAATAAGTTTTAAATGTGTACTATGTACAATTACTTTTTTTTTTTCATTTTGATCGCACACAAAGTTTTTTTTAATAAAATATATAACTGGCTGTATCTTCTCTGTGTTTGTTTATGATCTGCTCAGTGGCTCTAAAAGCTGTAAATGCATTTACTTTGTGTCCTGTATAATTAAAAAAAAGGATAATTAGAGTTCATTTGTTGACCTATTATCATCCAATTTGCTTACGCATCTCTGGTTAATGTTGAGACTTACACAAAACCAGAAATGATCATTAATTACTAACAAGAACAAGCGAGGTGGTAACACTGTTACCACCATGACATCTCCACAGAAAGAAGATTACTTTCTCAAGGCTGCCTTTTGTATGTGCTTTCCCATAACTCATCTGGCAAACAGGAAGAGATCACTGGCAGGATTGGATGGGTGTTGACCCAAAACAGCTCCAATCCCATTATACAGTGACAAATGACAGGCAAGTCTTTGGAAGGCTAATCCTTTAAAAAGAGAAAGGAAACTGGGAATAATTAGAGTGACAAAGTTGTGCTGAAGAGACAAAATCAGCAAAAACAGCAGAGAACAGATCAGACATCGAGGACAATTTACCATTTGAGTGAATGGTGCTGGCAGGAGGATGGAACTGGCTTGGTGAGAGGTGGGAAAAGAGAAGGAGTCCAAGCATCCCACGTTGTTGACAACAGGGACCTTGGTGTTGACATGGAGACCACAGCAGCGTTTCCTCAGGCTGGCACTGATAGGGTTTTGGAAAACTAGTCTTTTTGAGTCACACATGATTTTTTGTGTTCACAGTATCATTCACCTTCAGTTTGATATCTATTGCTAAGCAAATACAGATGCATATGTTTGGACTTTAACTGTCTTGTCTTTCTCTTTATAGTGTCTCTGTGGGTTGGGTGGGAGGTTTCTCTGAGCAGAGGTTCACACTATTGACAGAATGGGGAAACACCAGATGCACATTCACAAATAGCAGCATGTGCGGGCACACACATGTTTGCCAGATTTTCGCTTAGATGTATTTGGTTAAATCTGAGAACAAAACAAACTATAAAGTTTGGAATCAATAGCTTCAACACTAACCCCGAAGAGCTTGTAAATAACACAGCTTTTAACAACATTTGAAACATTATTTTATTTCAAAAGTACACAAACGGGACCAACGTTATTCCATAAGGCAAAGCCCAAATATTAACAACCACTCACATCAGATGACTCAAAATCTCATAGTCACAGTTTATGGGTACCACTTGTAAATTATAAATAAGATTTTTTTTAAACTATAATACATAAAGTATACATTATAACATTTTGTTCATGGAAAAAGATCATTAGACAAACATTTATGACAATCCTAGCCAAATAAATACATCATCTTATTCTGTACTGGTATTTTTTTTTTTTATATATTATTTTTACTTTGGAACCCATGTTGTCCACAGATATCAGAATGAGCCCAGGAAGGTGCATCTCTCTCTGTCCACATGGATGTTTCCAGGCTCTAATGCCCAGTTCAAAGCCCACCTGTAGACCCCGGCTCAGCTAGTACCTGAAAGGACTGACCATAGCAATGTCTGTGTCAAAGATACGCTGCTTGTGTTGATTTTAAGCTGTCAGTTGAACCGGTTGTCAGCGTTTGATGACAACATTTTATATTTACTCAAAATATCTCTTTGCAGCTCATATGGATTTTTTTTTATAAAGCACCTTATTGATTACAACTTAGCAGCTGCAACATTATTTGTTATCAGTGATTTCAAAAACGCACCCCAAGGCTAAGAACTTGGTGGGTGACAAATTGAAATTGGGCACAATTTTCACATGGAACAGAGGGGATTTTTTTTTCTGTGGCATCGTTCCAATTCTTTTGCATGTCAGGCTGATCCATCACTGGATGGTAAGGTGGGGTCAGCTCTGGTCACCTGAGAAACAAGGCTAGGAGTGCACAGAGCAGTGTCGCTGCAAAAGATGGTATAAGACTCATAGCTGCCCCACACTCCATTGAGTTCTCCTAGGAAAGCAGAAAAAGGGGATAATGTTAAAATACCTGAATAATTTGAATTTTATATATTTTTTATTAGTGACTGTGTGTGTATGTGTATGTTGTTTGTGTGGGGTGTAAATACCTCTGGATGGAAAGGGTGACAGGTGTCTGGGCGCCTCCTGTCCTTTTGCATCTTTATTCTCTCGCATTTGAGTGATTCATTATGTGTAGCTGAAGTTAAGGCAGTGACTGATAAAATGTGCACACCACAGGCTATTTTGCAAGCTTACAAAATGTTTTATTTATAGACAATTTTTGCTTTCTGATTGCACAAGCAAGTAGGTTCTGCTGAAGACAAAATGTTTTTTTTTAATTTTTGTATAGAGGATTTTTTTTTTTTAATGATTGATATTTTTTCTTGTTGCAAAGCAACAGAACATGCTTTATTCTGAAGTGAGAGCTCAACCACAAAACAATCTGTTTGAACATTTATAGATAGCGCATGTTGGTAAAAAACATCCACTGAAAAAATAAAGTGTATATTTGTTTTTACTCTAAAGCTGCTGTGCTAACCATATCAGTCACTGATCATGGTCCAGTTGATCAACCATAAACTAGAACAAACTGTCTCAGAAAACATACATTCTTATACTGAGGTGTTTTTGACCCCCAGCCTAAGTTCTCATTCACTTAAATAAATATTGCGTAGCAGAGGGCAAATAGACTTCTTCAAATTTTCCACAAATTAAAAATACTCCAAAACATTTGTGTTCAAGTTTGGTATAGAGGGGCAAACTGGCTACAGTAATTATGAGGTAGAGAAAAACAAAACTGGCTATTTTCAGCAACTGCAGTGTGCCACACAAGATTTAATTAACAATCTATGCATTTATTTAAATATTTGGTTCCTTTTCTATATATCTTGTTGATTTTTCCATTTCAAATCAACAGAACATCTGGGGTAAGCATAAACTCCTTCCCTGCACAGCCACTCCAATCTTCAGTTTTTGAAGGATATACATGATTTCGATGGGCTCCATGGTGATTGGGTCAAAGTTGCTGCAGTCACACTTGTTGTCCACCACCACCATAAATAGGTTGCTGCTGGGGATCTGCTGGATCACGAAGGACCTGCCAATTATAGTACAAACATCCAGAAAAGGAATAGAAAAAGAAGAGTAAGTTGAGGAAGCAAGGATAACACTGGCAAACAGTCAAGATCTACCATGAACATGATGTTAATTTATTCACCATCAGTCTCAAATGACATAAAGGAAATTGCAATGTTAGAATTCACAGAATGTCAGGAAGATGAAACATCACGCTATGAGCTGACAATAAACACTGAAGAATCGACAATCAGAACGACATCCTTGCTTCTTCAGCTAGGTTTCAGTCCAAGGTGAGTACCAATGAAGTGTTGCAAGATACAACACACTCCAATGAGAGACACATGTGAAGCACTCTTCAGTGCTAAAACTTTCCCATGTCTGTGTTTTACTGGCCTGAGAGATCAGGCTTTGACTCGGCCTTCTGCCCAGTCATTTGTTTCCACGGATGAGGTTTGTGAAGAAAATAAATAATAAAAAAATGTTTATCTCTGTCAACCGTTCTTTATTAACCTGTTGCTCCTCCTCCTTCCTCTCGGTTGGTGCAGCTTATTTACCAAAACCACTTATCATACATGCATAAAAACACGTTTTCTCATGCAAGAGCATGAGACCCGACACATAAAAGCTGACTACTATCTACAGAAACACTCCCATCTTTACATGCATCCCAACATAACTAACAGCACCCAACTATACCAAACATATTCCAAGGAGAAAAAAATAGAATATGCCAAAGTTTTAATAATGCATTCTCACCCCTGTGAATTGTCAAGTTAGTCCAGCTCTGCCCACCGATACAAAACAGAGCAAGCATTCCTGGAGAAAAGACTTAAACACATCCTGACACAGCACAGCTGCTGGCCTTAAATGTATCCACTGTTGGAATAGTGAGCTCCATGCCCAAAATAAATGCACACATACCCTGTAGATACATGCTGGGATATGTGAAATGTGCACATACACAGCAATAAAATGCACTTTCTTGCACAAACTTCTGCAAGACAGATGATAAAGTCCTATCATTTTGGGGCTAATAGATTTGACCAGTGCACAAGGACATCCAGCATTTCTTACGCAAAAATTAAACAAAAATAAAAATACAGTAAATCTCAACTAAATAATTACTTAAAAAAAACAGGCAGAAAATGTAGTTTTGCATGTATAAAATTGGGGAAGTGTTGGGGAAAAGGATATAAATGCCATTAATGGACCATCTCTAATTTTTCAAAGTTCTGACAAAATACATTGTTAGCTAAACAAATATGATGAAAAACATCAGAAAAGTTTTGTTGCAAGTTTGCAATTATGGCATATTTACAGAACAACCAAGAACGTTTACCTTGGTTTACCTTTAATCCTGACCTAATTTTTTGGATATACAGTAATGTAATATATGCTGGTTCATTAGCTTTACATTGCTCAAATGAAAAATAATCAAAATCAAGTTTTCACAGTCATGCTGTAATATAATTTTCCTTTTTGACTTTTAAGAAAAACAACATCATTTAATTTTCTTTTTAAATTTTACATGCTTGACTTTGATGATATTGGGACAGACAGAAAATACACAAGTGCAAGTAAAGCATCAGTCCTTTCATTCGTGATGTAAGATAAAATACAGTAAATACATTTTTAAGACAATGTCAGATCAAGAAATCTAAGAGTTAGTACTCTCTGCAATTTTATACCTCTGTGGTTTAATTTGTCAAAGTAAAAAAAAGAGAGAACAGGAGCATGTAGAGTGAATAACTACACAGCAGGTTTTTTTTTTCTTTCTTTTGGAGACAGTTTTAAATAGAGACATACTTTGCTTTGAATCTTTTGTTACAGTGAATACGTTTGAGATCAAATCCTTCTAATGAGGCATTTAACCTTTTAAATCACTCCCTACCTTTAGATTGTTCACATACATTGTCAAAGCAGTCAGGAAGTTATGACTATATGTAAAGAAATAAAATAAACATACACATGAGCACACAGGCTCAAAACTCAGTAAAGAATGGTTTAACAGGTGAGAGCTTATAGTATATTTCCCAGAATATGAAGTCTACACACACGTGTCTGTAAAAATATGAAAGAAGGCCTCAGTCGGACAATAATGTAAAGCAGATGTTTATCACCCATATAGTCTATTATAAATATGAGCCATAAAATTCCACATAAATAAAATAAAAGCTCAGTTTTACCTAATCAAATTAATGCCCTTAAAATAAATAAATTTAAAAAAGTTTGACATGTTGCAGAGACCTGCCTCATCAGGGGGAAAAGATGGCATGTATGTGTTGAGGGCCTGACTGGATCTAGAGTTGTGTTTTAGATGTGGCACCCACAGCAGTGGTTACTCCACTGACCTTATGGGGCTGCAGCGGCAGCAGAGGCACAAGAAACACACACACACACACATGCACACACACACATTTACACACACAAACTGCTCTAAGCTCACTGGCAGTTCCACAGCTGGGAGCAATGAAGGCCCCATTGGAGGGATCCAGAGAACACCCCACACAATTGCCTGACAGAAAATCCCAAATTGTTAATAGGGGACCACACTCAATTTCTTATTTTTAAAGGAAGTTTTTTTTTCCTTCTTCTTCTTCTTCTTCACTGTTCTCCTTTATCTTTGAGTGCTTTGTATTTCACATTCCTGGGAGATATCGTTGGCGCCTGTTACTGACGGGGATGAAACATGTTTTCAGCAAAAATCAAACACAATCAGTATTTTCGTCTTCAAGTATTAGTTGAGTGTTAATTTAAAAAATGCTATTTTATCAGTTTATTTTATAACACAGGTTGGCCTTGTCACTGTTTTAAGTGCGCTATAAATAAAATGGTATGGTAAAATTATGAAAATCAAGCTGTGTTGCTTCAAGCCAAGTTTTAATAGATAAATTGGTGCAATTTGTTGAGGATTTGTGTTTGTGCGTGAGAGTCGGAGTCATACTTGATGCAGCCATCGCAGTCGACGTTGCCCATGTTTTCTTTGATGGTTCTCTCTGAAACAAAGGCTGGGTACTCCGTGTCACACGGCACCTGCATGGTGGGGACTGCTGTCTGAGCTGAAGCAAGGAGGGATGAGAGAACACAACAGAGGTCAGGAGAAAATTAAATAAAACTACTAAAGAAGAAAAATAAAGAGGAGAAAAAAATAGCAGAGAGGAGTGGGAACGAACAATGGAGTGAAAATGTGTGGAAATGTTTCAGAACACCCACATGTGAGTTAAATTGTGCAAACAAAAAAGTTAATAAAATAAATTGCATGCAACACTTCAACACACCACATCCCTACAAAAGCCAGATGCATTAGATAAAACATTTTATTTCTGAACCAGCATTGCTTTTCGCCCTATTAGAAATAAGTCCAACACAAATCCAGGCTTTTTTCTTACAGTATTGCTTGTGCCTTACTGCCATCCAGAGGGTTGAAACACTCCTGCAGGATGGTTGGTCCTGGGTTTGTTTCAAGCTCAAACTCATGTGTTTAATAAATACAGGCAGACAGTTTCATTACAAAGCGTGTCTCATTTTTTAATAACAGATTTTTCTAAAGATTGTGGACTATTTGTGTGATTGTGGTTTAATTACAGTGAGTCAGCGTTGTTGTGTGGGTGTGCATGCATCAGACATAAACTGTAGACCTGCATAAACGTCTGGGATTAGTTCAAGCTGAGGAGCTGTGTAGATTTGGTTACGGGCTGCTAAATTGGAGCATTTCAGCTGTGTCACAAGCCCTATGTCTTTGTTGTAAAAAGATATAGAAAGTACCACTAAGACCTGAGGCTAGCCAGCTGTGAAATTGTTTCGACTGCTTGGCGAGCAGCAATGCCCAGCTTCACTTCATTCAGGATTAAAGTGTGCAAGGAAAGCTTTTTTTTTTTATGGACTTTCGTTTTTGTCGTTCTTACTCCGCCCCTCTCATGTTCACCCAAGATTTTTATTAGTTTTGGCCACAATTAATACGACATCATGATGCTGCTTAGTGAGGCCTTCATTCCAGACAGGCAAATAATATTCAACACTTCATAAAACACGAGGAATCACAGCACTCACTGCCTGGCAGCGATAACATGAGAATGTTCATTCATGAAGGCAAGTGAGAGGAAAAAAAAAAAAAGGAACAAAGACACGAAACCAGTGGAAAAGAGAAAACAAAGACATGCTGTGTTAAAAAAAATACCTCCCCCCATCCATCCCAAACTGACTGTGTCCCCCACTTTACAGTGAGTTGTAAAAGTATTCAACCCCCTTGGTATTTGTTTCTGTTTGCAGCTTGGAATTTATATAATACTACAAATGAATGAAGTGACTTATTAAGAAAGTTGTTTAAAATAGTTTAAAATAAATCTGAAAAGCAGGGCGTGCATAAGTGTTCACCTTTTTTTGCTTTCACTTCTCAGTTATGATTTGTCATAAAAGATCAGAGTGCAATCTAAACCTGTCAAACCTGTTGTGGAATGACAATCAGATGTTTAAGGTAATTCATGATCCACAGTTATTTAATATTATATCAGCACTATCTGATCTTTTTCCTTAGTTTTAACTGAGAAACAAGATCAACATAAAATGATGCTGTTTATTTAGAAAATACTTTTACAGTTTGTGAAGTAGCAGTTGGTCATTTGTTGAAATACCTGAACAGAAACAATTGGCCATGAATAATTTTCTTTTTAGGGAAATAATAATAAGAAAAATAATAAGAAAAAAAAATAGATGGTGAGGAGTTACATGTTTTTCCCAGTGCTGTTTAAGATTCTCTGATATAAAAATGTTTCATAAATGTATTGTATGTTCACGGTGACATATTGTTTGTGTTGTTTTGCTGTGTTCTCCAAACACATATAATGAAAAAAAAACATCTAATTTGATGGAAAACTCAAAAGTAGCCTGAAAAATTAATAAAAGCATAATGGAATAATATAATTTAGGTCAATTAGTTGAAACTAATCATTTGAATAAAATGTTGCTAAACTAGTAAATATTTGTTGTTGTTGTTTGTTTGTTTAAACCCAGTAATTGCAACTAATAATGCATCCACACAGCACAGCAGTTGCATTCCTGTGTATATAAAATACCAAAAACTTCAATGTTACATATGACAAACATAAAATCTGTAAATCTTTAACACACTTTTTTTTTAACTTGTGCATGTTTTCTTCACCTACTAAATATCACATAAAATGTGTTATTATGAAAAAGATTGAAAATAAATGTGTGAAATAAATACATAATACATAAATAATATTTTGCCTTGGCTTCAAAATTTGTGAGAAATGGACCTTCCAGTTGTTGCCTCAATTCAGTGTTTAATCTTTGATGTCCATCACTAAAGAAGCAAGTGTTCGTTTAACACATTCAACAGGTATTAAAACATTTGCATGGGCTACTTTGTGCATAATAGGATTTTCCAAAACATCAGATTTTATATATCAACAACAGTAACAGAAAAGTCGTGGTGTGTACAGTATGTGTGTGTGTGTGAGGAGCGTCTTGGAAAGCAGCTGGAAAACATGCAGAGATCCACAGATCTTACCTTTTGCAGTGACGTCAGAGTTCCAGCAGCTGTACAAGTTGAATTCAACCAAGAATCTAAAGATGGAGACAGTTTCAACCATTACAAAACTCTCCAGGGTTTGCTTATATAACACATGCAGGGTCATGAAGCACAGAACACTGGACACTTCTTTTCTCTG
>JARVGS010000127.1:19116332-19126794 GCA_031762315.1 Hypsolebias antenori
AAATGTGTGGTTTTTTTTTTTTTTTTTTTTTTTTTGCTTGATTGTTCCTGAACATTTTTATTTTTATGCATCCAGACTCTAAAACTGAAGAACAACAAATCTCCACTGAGAATCTACGAGAGTCTCTTAAAAAAGAGCTTGAGTTTTATTTCTCTAGGTAAGAGCACAACACTCTCAGCACTTTTTAAATTTGTGATTTCAACTGTGGATTCTTGTTTCTAGAATCAAGGGGAGGCTAAATTTGTACGGGTTTTTTTTTCTTGTTCTTCAGAGAAAACCTCTCCAAGGATTTGTACCTCATGTCTCAGATGGACAGTGATCAGTTTGTTCCTATTTGGACTATAGCCAGCATGGAGGGCATCAAGGTCCTTACCACTGACATGGACCTCATCCTGGATGTGTTGAGATGTAAGCCAAAGGATAAGGGTGATGCGTAGTAAAACTATTTGCACATACAGATTAAATGCATGTCTATTCTTTTATCACTCTTTAGCCTCTCCTATGGTACAAGTGGATGAGAAGGGGGAGAAGGTACGACCTAATCATAAGAGATGCATTATCATCTTGAGAGAAGTCCCTGAAACAACACCTGTTGAGGTAACACTAAGTTTATTCATACACTTATTGGAAGTGTTAGGTTAAAGTTGAAGTTCAACTTCAAGTGAGATAATTTTTTTTTGTTCACAGGAAGTTGAGTCATTGTTCAAAAATGACAACTGTCCGAAGGTGATAAGTGTTGAGTTTGCGCACAACAACAATTGGTACATCACATTCCAGTCAGACACAGATGCTCAACAGGTAGCGTCACTTTCTCAGTATGGTCGAGTGTTAATGTTAAAACTCAGTGGAACGAGTCACAATATAATTCTTCTATTCTTTTCCAGGCATACAAGTACTTAAGAGAGGAAGTAAAAACATTTCAGGGAAAACCCATCATGGTGAGTTAAAAAAAAAAAGTTGTTGCTTTACAAATTGTTTTTTTATATTCTTATGCATTTTCCGCCTGGGTTTTTTTTTTTTTTTGCTGACAGGCCAGGATAAAGGCCATCAACACGTTTTTTGCAAAGAATGGTTATCGTAATCTGGACAGCAGCCTGTACACTCAGCAGTCCCAGAACCAGTCCCAGTACAGCTCCCCACTCTACATGCAGCACGTGTACCCTCAACAGCAGTACCCAGTTTATGGCATCGTACCTCCCACCTGGACACCTACACCCACACCCTATTTTGAAACCCCTCTGGTAAGAATATACCTAAATCCCTGATGTGAAATTTGACTATTGGCTTTCACACAACCTACTATTAAAAAACACAATTTTTTTCTGTTCATGTTTGGCTGCTCTTAGTTTTAGATGAGGGATATTCATACTTTTTCCAGCTTTTTCCAACAAATTGGACATTTATTTGTTTAATTTTTAATGATCAAGTGCAGAATGTCATTTGTCTTAAACCTGCAATGTACTTTTGTAGCGATGACTTGTTGCATGGTGCTGCAAGGTAATTAAATTGTGCATGTGTTTGCTTTTCTTTCTTTCTTTGCATGCAAATCCAACCAATGTCCGTTACATGGTAGAAGTTAAACCTTTCATAAACAATTACTACGTGTAATAAGCAGGTAGAAAATTAAGTGTTATATTGATGCGTGACAAGGTTTCTGCAGTCTTAAAACAGTTAAGTCGTGCTGTTTTTAAATTTGTACCATCAATTTCAGATTATGTGCTGTAACAAAACACTATCCATGCTAAGTTTACTTTGAATGATATTTAACAATTACTATTTTATTGTTTTAATAATTCATGTAGGATTTAAATCATTTAGGGTTTTTATGGTCTTACACTTGCAGTGTTTTTGTATCACTCAAATTAAGATGAGGCTACTTGTGCGTGAGGTTTATTTTGTAACATAATTGTGAAATCTTAATGGTCGAACATTTTGTAATCAGATGAGCTTAATCTTTGGAGTGTCTACAGAAAAAGCTCAGTACCCAGTATACTTTAAGTGTTTGTTAGGTTTAATGTACAGTCTTGCGTTTTACGTTTGTAATGTTTCCTACAAAACGATTTTTAGTTTTTCAGAAGTTGTAAAAATGTCATACATGTGGTAACTGTTTGTGCTACAAACATTGTTTTTTTTTTTTTGGTTGTTTTTTTTTTTTTGTTGTTTTTTTGAGTCTCTTCTGGGTCCGTGTTGCATACCACCAATCTAGTTATATATTTATACACTTCTTAAAGTTATGAAAAAGTCTTCAAATTACATTGGACTGAAACGTATCATTTAAGAGGGATGACCTAACTATAACCTCAAGCTATGTGCTGCTCAAAAGCAGAACTATTTACAGATTGTCACTTCAGATAAGCAATTTCAGATTCCCTATTTTTGACAAGGAAAGAATTTTGCACAAAATTGTATTTTCCAAGATTACTTTTAGCAGACATAAAGTTTTTATTTTGACATAGTTATGACCTACAGCAACAATATCTACAAGAATTTGGTAGGATTTGTTAAGAATCTGCTTTTTTTTTTTCTCTCTGAGCAGGCACCATTTCAAAACAGCAGTTTTGTGAATGGATTTGGCTCTGCGGCACACTACAAAACAAGCTCCGCGGCTCTTAACATAACTCGCCCATTCAACAGAAACCGGTAAGCTTATTAATATTATTTTTTATTTTCATCAAATCTGAGCTTGCCTATCTCATAATATATACTGAAAATGTGATGCATTTACTACTTGTGTCATTGTTTGCATGCTAAGTTAAATTGTTCTCAGTTCATCTGCAATGCAATGTTGTCTAAAGATAATGTAACTCCACCAGGGAACTGCTCTTCACTTCAGGTTTTCTTACTGTCCCCACAGTGTCCCTCTCTATTCAAGAAAGAATGTAATAAATGCTTTCAGGTACCACTATTATACTGTATATTACTGTATTATGCTGTATATAATAAGCTTCATCGTTACACGTTTTACCATACTGCTGCCAATGTGACTAAATCCATAGCTGGGCCAAGCCCTCTGACAGTCAGAAATTTATTTTATTTTTTATTAATTTTCATTGTTGAAAGGATGTTTGGTGCTTTTTAAGACATTCTGGGTTTGTCATGTCATGAAAAATGCCAGATGGAGTTTGATTTTGAGTAGCTAAGGGTTCTCTGCTCCAAACACATCCTTTTTTTGTTGATATATTAATGCATATGTCGCATTAACTCTACCCCATCACTGCTTACCTCCCAATTTTTTATCTTGTTCCCAGTTTTTTATCTTGTTGCCGTTGCTTTCATCAGCCTAATCCATGTAGTCCTATGTGCAGTAAGGGAAAAGCTGATGCGTTAAGAGCTGGTGGTTGTTCACCTCTTCTTAAACTGAGATTATGTTTTGTTTGTTCAGAGTCAGAGAATCTGAAATAAATAATTCTGACCCGATGATGAGATCATGATGCGCATAGAGGGAAAAGGGGAGGAAGCAACTAGCTTTGGTTTTCTCTCTTTCCTCCTCTTCTCTCACCTCTGTTCTTTCTTTTCAATGTTGGCTGCTGCACTCCCTTCCCAATGAGCGTTCAGATTATGAGATCTGAGGGTCAAAGACATGAAGAACAGTATTTGTAAATCATTCTGACAAATTGTTGACAAAAGTTTATTTCTATTGCATGTACAGTTCTTAACTGGTGTTATCTTCTCGTTGAGTTTGATTTGTTGCGTCTTTCATTGCTTCAACCAAATGTGCACAACTGACTCAAATCCATCTGCATGTTTGCATTTAGTCCAGTAACCCAGCATGTTTTGATTTATCCAGAAAACTCCAATTTTGTTCCCCCCAGTGACATTTTTTTAATCATTTGCATGTGCAATTGAACATGTTGCACATTTTCTTTACATTGTGTACACAGTTACTTTTTGCCATTTTAATACAGTAATTCAACACATCAAACATTATTTCAATGAAACTCTTCTGAAAGTTTTCAAACTTTTTATAATACTGAAAACAGTTTAAATAGTTTTTTTTAATTATCTCTAAATTATAATAAATACATTGATTTAAAACGCTAAAAGTTTTGTTCAGACAAAATACAGTATCTGAGAATGTTTTGTGACTATTTGTTTTATAAAAGAAACCAGGAAATCTATTTTACGTTAAATACATTTTGAAGGACCCTGGGAATATTTTTAGTAAATTTAACATCCCGTGACTGCTTCCCTCACCCCGTTAACAAGGACTGCCTGTATGATCATTTTAACTGAACGTTGTTGGTCATTTTCTATTTTTCTTTGTTGCAACAGAAACCAGATAAAGCCCCAGGGGAGATCGGCTGAGTTGTCGCCTGCGTCTATAACGCCGGTCCCGTTGGAATGTCTGGGTGGACTGCGCAGTCCACAACCTTCAGTTGTAGCTGCTGCTGCTACTAACCCAATCCAGACAACACCCGACCCTGCATTCTCACAGCTCTCCTCCCCTTCCTCGTCTTTGGATCTGAATGATGACACCGGCACAGCTGGACGTGGAAGGTAAATTTTCACTTAAATATTTCTTGTTTTGCTGAATTGATTTGAAAGCTGAATTGACTGTAGATGAGAAAATAACAAATATTTTTCAAAAGGAAATGTGGAGCTAATTAAAATTAATAGTTTGCTGCAGTTTGCTTTTGTTATGGGCTTTTTATCAGTGGTAATGTGTATACAAAGAGTATAATGAATGGAAAAAGAAGGCTCAGAATGGGACCAAATTAAAGGTTTAATTGAGTAATTAAAGCTTTTCACATTTCTGCACAAGTTGATTTGTCCATTCATTGTTGCTAGCTTGCTAACTGCCTTAAATAGTCAGGTTAATTTATTAAAATTTGTGCAAATGTAAGAACTGAGAGAAGCTAATTGATACCAAAATGAAATGTTGATCAGCTGTGGGTTCATGTGAGGAGTGTGTGTTTGACAGAAAAGTCCCTAAAACTTTGTCTTGAATTACTGGTATTTTGAGAAACGTAGCCTTTAATGACACATCTCAAGGCATTATTTGTTTCATGTGACTTTATTTGTCTTGTAAAACAAATCTCCTTTTCTATGTTAGAGCCTGAGGGCGTCTGGTTTTGTTTTTCACCACAAGAATCACCACAACCTGACAAGTTACTCTGGTTAAAGCACTGAATCATATTCATTTTCTAGAATTCAGGGTCATTGCACTTTAAGCCGTCCCACCAGTCCATAAGACCGTTCAACAAAGTTTTACATCTGATGAGTAGTAGTATTTATGCAATAGACTGCATTCATAAACACTTATACTTAAGTTATTAACTTTTTATTTATTTTTGTGTTTCAGACGGAGCGCAACCTACAGAGGAACACGGAGGCGGCGAGAGGATGAGCGACTCACGGTAACCAACATGAAAATTGTTGTACATGGAGCATGAATTATCATGTAATATTCTTTTGTTTTCTAAATTTATTTCTGTATGTCTTTGTTGCAGAGACCAGTACCTTTAGCTGAGGTCAAGGTTTCCCCACCCAAGTTTGACTTGGCTGCCACCAACTTCCCCCCTCTTCCTGGCTGCGTGGTCAGCACGCAGGGAGAGCCAGTGCTTGAAACCAGAATGTCCGATGTTGTCCGTGGTTTGTATAAGGTAATAAATGTTAACTGATCTAATAATGTTCTGTCAAATCGACCATATTGTTGATATCAGGGCCTCAGATGCATTGTGACTTTTTTTTTATTTTTATTTTTTTAATAGACTGAACAAACCACTAAAGAAGCCACTGTGAGTGCAGGTTCAGACCAAGCCTCGGCATCAGAGGCGGCTGTGCTTGTCTCAGCTCCTGCCTTGACCACTCCAAAACCCGTTACTCAACCACTCGGACATCTGTCCTCCCGGTATGATTCACCCAATGATTATAGGTTTTATTGTTTGCTTTTTAGACCAATGTCTTAATGTCTGAAACTTTTTTCCTGACAGTATCACTTATTCAGAGAAGAGGGCAGAGCGGGCAGAACCACCTGCTTCAAAAACGGCTCCACGTACACCGGTTCAAGCCACAGCAACTTCCTCCTCCTCCTCACAGCCTGTGCAAACTTCACAGCCTGTGCAAACCTCACAGCCTGTGCAAACCTCACGACCTCAACCCTCTGCTGCCTCCACACCCAGCACGCCAGCCCCAGCTACAGTTTCTATAACCACGCCAGCACAGGTACGTCTCCTTCTTTCACAGGCAACACTTGAGCACCATATTCTTACCTATGATGAGAACTTCTGTGCATAGAGGGAAGTGAGGGAGTGAACTGACTGGCTTATGATTTATTTCATTCTTTTCTCACATCTATCTCTTTCTTTGCTCCATTTTATTTCCCATCTCTGTACTTCCCCACCATAAGTCCAGAATTTTCACTCCCACCCCAGTGAGCATCAAGATTATGAGATCTGAGGTTTTACTCAATGGATGTATATGTCATATTTAAATCTGTTACCTATTAGGAGTTTTAAACGTGTATCTTTTCTCAGGAGCCTCGTAAACTCAGCTATGCCGAAGTGTGCCAACGGCCACCCAAAGACCCTCCCCCGGCCCCCCCTGCTCAGTCTTCCTCCAGCACAGCGTCAGGCCAGCCGCTACGTGAGCTGCGCGTGAACAAGGCGGAGGAGCCGGGCTCCAGCAGCAGTCCTGCAGACAAGCAAGAGAGAGGTCACGACAAGGAGGGAGGATGGCAGTGCAAGGAGAGCCGGCCGCCACGTGAGCGCGACTCTCAAGGAGGCTACTACCGCAGCAACGGTCCCAGAGGCACGGGGGGGCTCAAGTTTCGCGAGCAGCGGCGCCCTCCCCCGAACCGACGCAGCTCCCCACAGGGAGGCTACAGGCACACTGGCAAAGAGCAGAACATCCCACCTGTATCGCCAAAGTAAAAACTTGACATGAAAAGAAAAAAGATGTATGAATAAATATATAAATATATATACATGGATATATATATAATTATATAAAGCGAATAAGATAAAAGCAACAACATTATGGTAGCCACATCCCCCTCCTGGAATTTGTCCAAAGAAAGGCTTTTAAAATGACTGTGACACCCAGGACTTGAGGACAAAATGACACCTGAGGAACTTTGATGAGCAATTTGAAAAGGAAGCAAACATTTTTGGTTTTGACCTCCAGTATAATTCTTAAAAAAAAAAAAAAAGAGAAAGAAAAGAAAATGTGATTTATCTGGAGGCCGTTCATTTCTGCTCAACAAGGGAAGGGTGGGATTCTGGGTCTCATAAAAGGCCCTCTACCTATGTTTTTTAATAGCTGTTGGTCTTCAAGAACAATATGCACTAAGATGAAAAGAACATGCATATGTCATGTACATATACAAAGATATCACTAACACGCAATGGGACATCAGTTTTTTTCCTTGTTTGCTTAGGTTTGCAAGTATGACTGAAGAGTTGACTGATGTCTGTGTTCGTACTGATTGTTCGGCAAAATGATTGAAGTGCTGCAGCGCACTATTATAATGAAACTGATCATTTTGATTTTTACAGCAGAGATTCTGGTTCATTGTCCTGAAGGAGGACAGTGCGGTCTTCTAATGTATATTAATGAAATGTATTCTATGGTGGTGTGTTGATTATGACTTACGATCGGACATCGGAAACCGTTGATGTACGCCACAGTCATCTGTGTGGTTTTGTTTGGAGCCGAAATACTCTTTGGGGTGCTCACTGGCCTGTTAGCCACGGTGAACCTTGGTAGCCTGGTCCAAAGTTTTTCATGTTGAGTTTTCTCTCTGTTCATAAGAACCGTATTGGGTCTACCTATTGCAGTGGATTCAGAACTTTGTCACTTGTTGATAATCAGTCAGGTTTTCTGTTTACATGTTTGGGTAGTGGGGGGAATCTGCTCCAGAGGGGTAAAGAAATGTACATGTTGATGCTACGATTTGACTGTTCATTGTGCCTGGTGTTTCAGGTGAGGTTTGGCTGTTCTACATTATCACAGGATATCCAGGTTAAGCTTATATCTGTGAATTGTTCACAACAGAGACATGATTTCAAAATAATAGACTGAGGTGTGCTGTTACAGTTGATAGATTCACGATATCTGGCAGCCACGTGAGTATAAAGGAAAACCAGATTTCTCATGCTATGTGCCAGCTGCCTGCGATCATAGAGTTCTAGGATAAAGTTTTGATTTGTATCGACGAGCTCTGCTAAAAGATTTAGTGTTTGGGAAATGTTTTGCTCAGTGAAACTGGATTTTTGAGAAGCTGTAGAGGTTTAGTTGCCTATGCTATATTGTAATAACCCTTCACTAGAAATGTGTGGGAGAATGTAATTGTTCTAGTACTAAATTTACAGAGGGCCGTTTTTGACTGCAGGTATTCATCAGATTGTTTTTGTGCTTTAGGGTGAGTTTTCTGGTTCTGTTTTTTTTTTTCTTTTTAATTTTTTTGAACAACAGGTTCACTTAGAATTTGAAGTTTTGACTCGCTGTATGTGTTGCTTTTTAAACTTATTTATTTTAATTCTAATGCACAACGCTTTTTTTCCCAATTCTTGGTAGGCTGGTTTCCCCAAAGTTGTGTGAAATCGCATTGGCAGAATAAAATCACACACATGACATCTATACACCGATGGAGATGTCAGCTGAGAGAAAATACTTTCATTTGCTTTGGGTTTGATAATGCAGTAAACGAGGATCCAATCACTGGGGCTGTCGTTTTATTTTTTCATTGAGTATGAGCAGCTAGTGATTTTAGTATCTTTAAAAAAAAATGCACTAACTTGTTAAAAAAAATCGTACTCATGAGTAATGTGAAATAATTTTAGAAGCATATGGTTGATGCTGACAGGCTTGCAAGTATCTACAGAAATTGCTTTTCCCCTTGCAATATTTGGGTTTAGTTTCTGTTAATTTGGGTTGGGGTGGCAACAGGAAATGTACGGTAGTAATGGATCAACCAAGTGTTTGAGACACAATCTTAGAACTGTATGAAATGTCACCAAAAATAAATTATTTTGATTTGGCTTTCCAGTGTCACTTTTATTTATGTTCACGTCTCTCTTGTTTTTTTAGTTGACTGTGTGAATGCTGATTTTTGGCATTCCCAGTTTTGTGTTCATAAGTTTACTGCAATCTGAACTACTTTTCATACTTGGAACTATGGAGCCATTCATCCATAATGTTCAGCTCATTCAAGAGATTAGTGCTACAAGTTTTGTTTTTTTGTAATAGTTATAATTTTCTAAATTTGTAGTTTATTTACAAAATAATTCTCTAAAGGAGTTCTTTTCAATTTCTTCAAAAACATTTAATTTGAAAACGAGCTTTAAATTTGCTGTCATTTTGGCTTATGCTGCTTTTGGGATTCGGCTAGAGTTCTGCTGCTTTTAGCTGCCTTTTGGTATTTACGTTTTAGCTGCCATTCTGTCCTTTTATCTGCCTTTTGCAAGTGTTTTGTTGCTTTTAGCTAGCCTTCTGCTGCCTTTAGCTTCTTTTGACTTTTAGCTAGCAACTAACATTTTATGAAAACATTTTTTAGCATTTCATTTCCTCTGGATGGCATTAACTTGGCCTCCAATTCCAATGTTAAAAACCTTGGCAGCATTTTTGATCAGGATTTGTCCTTTAACCCCTACATTACAAAAGCTACCAGGACCAATTTCCTCCACTTGTATAATATCGCTAAAATTAGTAACATCTTGTTAAAAATGATGCAGATAAACTGGTTCATGCATTTATTACATCCAGGTTGGACTATTGGATTGATTTATTATCTGGGTGTCAGTACTTGTTTAAAAAGTCTTCAGATGATCTAAATTGCTGCTGCCAGAGTTTTAATGAGTTGGTAGGAGAGCTCATATCTCAGTTTTAGCTTTTCTCCTTTGGCTCCTAGTCAAATTCAGAATGGAATTCAAAATTAACTTCTAACCTACAAAGTCCTCAACAACCTAGCTCCATCTTGTATTAGAAATTATTGTTGCATACTTCCTTAATGGAGCACTTCACTCTCAGACTCTAGATTTACTTGTGATTCCTAGAGTTTCCAAAAGTAGAATGTGAGGAAGATCTTTTAGTGATCAGGCTCCTCTCTTGTGGACCCAACTTCCAGTTTCTTGAGGCTGACACATTGTCCAGTTTTAAGGCTGGGCTGAAGACTTTCCTTTCTGATAACTCCTATAGTTAGGGCCAGCTGGGATTTCCTGTGCTATCCCCTAGTTATACTGCTATAGGCTTAGACTGCTGGAGGACAAACTGACCACATTTCCTCACATGCTGTCTTTACTTGCTCTACTCTCTATTTGCAATAATTTCTATCCATAAAATTTACCTGTCTTCCAATAGAAAGCACACCTGGACCTGTCATTCTGTGTCTGTTTCTCCTTCCTGTTTTCTCAAACCCTATAGCTGGTTGAAGTAGAAGGCCGCTCGTCCTGAGCCTGGTTCTGCTGGAGGTTTCTTCCTGTTAAAAGGGAGTTTTTCCTTTCCACTGTTGCCTTTGTGCTTG
>JARVGS010000127.1:19293767-19310962 GCA_031762315.1 Hypsolebias antenori
AGCCCTCTGGAGTGAGGGTGAAACGTTTCTACTAAAAAGAAACTGTCCAGATGACCTGATTGAGAGTTATCAGATACCATTGTTATCTTAACATGATTCTTGGCCTGCCATTGTGTATCTGTTCCTCCTTCCTGTTCCTCTCAAATCCAGCTTGTTGAAGCAGATGGCCGCTTGTCCAAGCCTGGTCCTACTAAAGGTTTCTATCTGATGGAGAGCTTTCATCCCATTTCTGTTTTATATTTCATTTTGTAGACAGGTGTTAGATAATATCCTGATCCATGCACAATAATCCTGGTAGAAAAATCTAAAAAAGTTAATTCTGGTCCTCTGTGTTAGATAATGTTATTTTTATATATGAATGTTTCTGTTCCGTGCCCTGAAATGACTTCTGTTGTGGCTTGGCGCTATATGAATAAACTGGATACAGAACCAGTGCAACACAGATGCAAACAGTTGGTTGTGTCTATGTGCTGGTTGGTTTCCTGATTCCTTTGTACACTTCTTCTCTCCAACTCATCTTCCACTTGGTTCATCTCTCTGTGCACCTTCCTCTGCATCATCTCCCTCCTTTTTATGGTCCACTTTAACTTTCAAGGATGTGTCATGGTTACTCTGCTGGTCACGATTGCTCTGCACGCTCACATCTTTTGAAGCCTGCAGCGACACCTGAAAACAGCTGCCCCCAAGTAAGACCACTGCTCAGGGAGGGAAGGCTAGCCTGCTCCCTTGCTGTTTCCCATTTTGTTTGCAATCTGTTAGTGCATCTGATGAACTGTCTTCTGTTGAAGAGAACACTTCATGCACACAGGTCCAGGTGCTTTTACTTTTTTTTTTTTTTTTTAATTCAAATAGTTCTACTAAAACTGCAAAACATGTTTTGTTATGTCTCATGCACTTGCAGATAGCAAGCTAATAGCATTAGTGGCATATTACAGTAACAGCATTATTATTTTCCAGGTACTCCATTATGTCCCAAAGATCGAGATGACCTTCAGTCAAATATGGAGGCGTGCTCTCTCAAGGCCACTGGAACAAGCAAGTTAATCAAACAAAAACAGGCAAATAGACCAATCATACAGACGTATGGATGGATGGGGGGAGAAAACAAAAAGCGAGTGAGGTTTGTGGATTTTTTTTCATACAGAAGTTTGACAGTTTGCTAGAATGAAGCGTGCCGTTGTGACCATCAAACATTTCTCTCACCAGGTTGAGTTTGAATACATAAAGAAGTTGGAACTTGATTCAAATAAGCCAGGCATAGAAAGTTTTCCACTTCAGTTGTTTTTTAATACAAACTTTGAGAGTCGGCAGTTTTCTTAAGGCTCCACTAGATGGGGCTATGCGCTAACAAACACAATGGTTGCTGTCCAAGCAGAACTAAGCTACATACCGTACATGGCAAGATGGTTTTAGTGATGTTTTGGACCAGAGAGTGTAATTTTATTGAGATGTACAGATTTAACAACACAATAACACAAATCACTTTTCAGTCAAGTACGCACAGATCCTTCAAAGACAATGTTCCTGCTTCTTATTATGACATTTGAAGGGGGAAAAAAGCAAACTTTGAATTAGATATCCACTGATGTCCAGTGAGCTCCTCAGGGAAGGCAATAGACTGTATAGTTATCACCTGAGCAGGGTGCAGTCCCACACACCAAACTATACAACCTACTACCTCACCCCGACAGAACTCGAGTCAAACATCAGATTTTTATATATCAGAACATTAAAACTAAGTCAATTGTTAGCGATAAGAAAATTTCCCATAAAGCATCTGTCAGAATGTATTAGAACATGATCTTTTTTCTTTTAGATGAGCAGCATGGTTATCCATCAGGAGATGACAGTAGATTGGTTGATACAGCTGCCTCCTTGGGAAAGACAGTAGATTGTATAGTTATCTAACAAAGAGGTTAAACCCCCCCACAACTATTCAATCTACTACCTCAGCCCCAAGGACAGCATTTATCCTGCTCCAGCAGCACAGGGTCACAAAGATAACTTTCTGCAGAAAAAAGAGACAAGAGAGGATTGTTTTAACTAAATCATTTTTAAAACGTGTGAGTTGGATAAATTGAGTGGAGTTGTCGCTCCATAAATATTGATTGCTCATTTGTTGATTGATTTGTTTAAATTAAGTCCCTGTTTCTTTGTTTCTTGTTTAACTTCTGCTCGTGTATGACAACAGGTCTCTAAGTGCTGCAATCTGGACAAACATCTTTCTGTTCAAAACTAAAAACCAGAGCAATATTGTTAATCTTGTAAAGGTACATTTAAAACTTATTACAAATAATAATAATGACAATAAATCATCAGCAAATAAACTACCAGTAAGGAGACATTTGATAGTGGGTGCATAAATGTGTGAAAGCCCAACAAACAACTCACTGGCTTCCTGAGAATATGGCATGTGATCGAAAGAGGAAAAAGAAAAAGAGCCGATCGACTCTGTGCCAGAAACCCTTCTTCGTTTTTGCCAAAAAGCCAAAAAAAAAAAAAAAAATCGGCTCTTACTGCAGCGGGCTATCCCTGTGTAGGCTGGCTGCTGCTTCTCAGGCGGCGATCCACACACAGATGCCTACAAATACAGCCTCTAACAGCTGCCTCTGATTGAACACAAAGCTGGGATTCTGCCCCCAAAACAAAACAAGGAAACACAAAATGGCGTCCTGAACATCGGCCATTTTAGGTCTGCTTTAAAACATTGTAAAGTCCACCTTGTGTGTTTTTTTTTTAACCTGCTTCGTCATAATGAAGACAGAACAGCTGTTATATCATAAGTTATGTAGCATCCATTTCGTGCCAAGTATTGAGACGAAGCCAACAGACCCAGTCGAAACAGACTCGTGTGCCGGAGCAGAGGGAAAGCTATCTCTTATCAAACAGCTGGACAGCTGACAGACAAAAGCGTGATCACATACAGCTTGTGTACGTATTGCTAGACAGAGGATAGGGGGGTTAGTGTGCCAGTAGGTTAACATAGCAGCAAATGAAGGGTTAATGAGTGCCAGACTAAATGCCAGGTCTGGGCCTCAGAAGGCAGAGAGAATGGGTTAGAGGGTACACTGCTTGCATACATTAGCATACAGCCACAGCCCCTGAGAGTTGGTCCAGACTAGCTTGTAGTTAGTATGCAGTCTACCCCACTAGCCTGATTACAGACCAGACAGAGCGAACGGGGTGGGGGTGTGCTGGCATGATGCCCACCTCTGCCACCAAGCTAGTGACAGATCCATGAGCTCTGGTCGCCAAGAAACATCCCCCGACTCAAACTTGTGTTTGAAGGACGACACAAACAGCCTAATTGTGATGTGACAGAGTGCATTTAGGAAAACATTTCAATTTAATAATGATGATTCAGTGGCACCACGAGCGTTCAAAAATATGGATTTAAAACATTAGCAGTCTTGGCGGTTAAACGTAAAACACTGGTGACCCATTCTCTCGAGCGTTTTGGAAAGGCAGAGGCAAACGCTGGTCGGTCGTGTGAGTTCTGCTGGTTGTCTGAGGCTGTGAACATTTTCAACGCCACATGAAAGGGGCACGCATGGCTCAGCTGGGGCAAATCATTTTTTATCTGTCAGCAGCTACAGAGTAAATGCTCTTGAAGCCTGAGGGGCAGTTGGGAGGATCTTGGACAAGAAAAGGAAGAAATGCACCCCACTGAGTAAATAACTTGCTGTGACCGTCTGTGCGTCTGTCACTGCAGAATTATGACTAAATATCGGTACATTTGCATCAGCAGCAAGCCCAGAAACATGACCCTTGTCCCCTTTGGCTCCCTGATAACACCTCTCTGATAACAGCAGGATATGTTTTTCTGGAGACAATTTCCTGCTTCAATCGGTTACATGTTTGGGTGACATTCCCACGTTTTTTCTGAGGTTATCAGATGTTATACACTTTGCTTGCTGCAGACCCAGCAGGTGATTGTTTTAAGAGAAAAATGTACAAAACCAACGAGAGCATGATGTGATGATAAAACTTTATCATTTATTTGGCTTCATGGGGGGACAAAAGTTGAAAGCCTTAGAAAATGTTGCTCAGATAAACTCATATATGTTAATCTTACTAACTTTTCCTTTAATTGGTCCGCTCGTAAAATGACCAAATACCATCAAAATGGCTGATAAACAAAATCACCACTGCTTTTCAAAAACGTAGTACAAACGCTAGGCACCAGCCAAAACTTTATGTCCTGTGCAAATACATAAAAAGTCACCTCTGTTTAGTCAGACGAGTTGAAACAAGTGCAAAGATCAAGAGGAACAACACGGAAACAAAAGGCCTCATCTTCCTCGCGCCACCGGATGCAATAATTCGTTTTTCATCTAATACACAAATTAATTAGCAAACCTAAAAAAATGCGCACGCGTAACGTTCACTTGCCAAAAACAACTCCTCGAATTCAGAGCACATTTTTACAGGAAGCGGAGGCAGGGAAATACCTATCGGCTTGCCTGGTCTCTTCGTCCGCGAGACGGGATGAATGCTTGGCGCAGACGCCATGAAGGAAGGAGGGGCATCAGACGACTGGTACAGGTTCCTGTGTGTTTTCTCCTGTTCCCACTCGCTCCCTGTCCCTGAGCTTTGTGCCAAGAATGGGCAGTGTCTCTGTGCCAGGCAGAATTTCAATAAGGGAGTAAGGAGGTGGTGGGGAGAAAGAAAAAAAAAAAAAAGAGGAGGAGGAGGTGGAGGCTCGACGGGGGAGCTGGCGTTGGCAGAGGAAGTATGCCACACAATAGATGGCAGGATGAAGAAATCCAATCCTTTCAAAGATGCAAACACATTTCTTGTCTTACTCAAGCCTGATTTTCAGGTCCCTTTTAAAAAAAAATGCAACGGTGATTTTACTAAAGCAGCTTTCTTTATCCTCCCACCACCAGAAAAATGCTTTACTCCTCCATTTAGAAGAAGAAGGGCACGAGCTTTGAGCCTCCTACATCCCACTTGGCACGTTGCCCGCTCGGATGTTCTGTATATCCTCATTAACCAGGAAAAACACTCACGCGGCTCACGCTCATATGTGTACATGTATACAGAGATTGACTGCCATATGCGTTGGCTTCCATGTAAACATTCAACACAGTTGCTTCACCTGCGTTCATTAAAGGAGACAATGATTTATTGACTGATCATTTAATTAGAAAACATTGAAATCTTTGCAGTTGACTACAACTAATTGTGCTAATCCCCAAAAAAAACTTTTGAATGTGTAAACAAGCTAGGTCAACATGAGCTACTGCGTTTACTGTTCTACTTAGTTTTTTAACTATTAAAAAAAACATGTAGTTCCTTTAAATAAATAAGTATTCACTTGACATTTTAATTATAAAGTCTGAAAAAAGGAAGCGAGCAGATTTATTCACGTTTACATTAAGGGTATTCTCTTACACAGCTTTTCTAGCTTGCAGATATAAAAATACGAAGGAGCTTTAGGGCCACGCTAAGAAAAAATAATTAAAAGGCATAAAATTACGAGAATAAAGTTGAATAAAGTCTTAATATTATGAGAATAAAGTTGAACTAGACTTTTTGCAGTTCTTGTGGGGTTTTTTGTTGTTATTTTCCACGAGTTGGATCCACAACCCAACCTGTCAATCATTCCACTAGGCGTGTCAGCAAATGATCAATCCGAAGCTAAATGAGTCGTAATATTATCCTAACTCTGACACGATAAAGCAGGTTTACTGCATTTTAACTGTGGTAAAATGAAGAACGTTGAGCATCTTGTTAAGTTATACTTTGGTATTGGTTTTACAAATCAGGAGATGGTTAATCAGCAGCGCAGCTCTCTGAAGGTAAGAAGGATTTAGCTTCGGATTGGTCACTTGCTGACACACCTACTGGATTGACTGACAGGTCGCGTCATGGATCCGACCTCATACGACTTTATTCTCATAATTTTGTGGCTTTCATTTATTTGTTTTTTCTTAGAGTGGCCCTAAAGCTCTGTCGTAATAAAAAAAAAGAGTTGAACAAGCCTAAAAATAAGACTACAGTATTTAACGCATATTCACCTTTTTCTACTTAACCTTGTTATATATCTGCAACATTAGCTCTCACAGAAAAGTGTTGAATACAAAAACATTCAAGAAGTGAATTTTAAATATATCATGTGTGGAGATTTTGCCTTTTACTAAGTAGTAATTTAGAATTAAAAGTTGCTTTTAATAATTTGCATAGTCAAATAATGTTTTTGTTTTTTTTAAGGTAGAAGCTGAGCTTTTTTATGCAAAAGAAAAATGTGTAAATCATCAACAGAGTGATGCTACAGTCTACTTTTACGACACGTGCAAAGCATTTTCTAAACATGCATGCAAGTTGTTCTTATGAAAGTAAAAATATAAGCCAACAGAAAACTCAAGACAATCTCTGAAACGCATGCGATTCCCAAAAAACATCAGCAATTTTCTGAAACATCTGAATGAAGAATTATAGGCATGTATAATCTTCTCTCCCTCTTTTTTTTCTACTAATGAGCTGTGCGGTCACCATGGTTTCAAACGCTTCTGACAGCTTACATTTCTGATGTGTTATTACACGCCCACACGTAATAACGTTACCAGTTCTGCAAACATGCATGCACATGCAGCATAAACATGCATATACAGCACATGGATGCAAGTATTTATTTTCAATCAAGAGTGCTGGGTGTGCACGTTTACAGAAAGTATGCATGCAAAAGTGCAAAGTGGTGTGTTTCAGGATGGAACAGCTGCAGCTTCCTGCACGAGAAGAGAAACTTCCTGTTGCCTCGCTGCAAACAGAGGCCGGTCAGCTAAGCTGTCAGCCAATCAACTAAGCTGAGGCTAAATGCAGGAAGTTAGCCTGACTGCCTCTAGGAGAAAAACTCAGAAACATTATGAGGCAACACGATAAGTTCATCTGAGGATAAGAGAGGGGCGGGGACAAAGAGCTCTCCTCCTACCTCTAGGCCGGTCTCTCTACTGTAACTCTTGTTCTCTATTTTTCTCAAGCTTCTTTCTTCAGATTTTCCGCTCTGCTGTCACATCTCAAACAACAACAAAAAAAAAAAAGTTTTTTGACTGAGTGTTTGTTGATTTCATGCATTAATTTGCTACCTAATTTAAAGCAAAGGTAAACGTCATAAGGGGATGAAGAAAAAACTAGCATATCCACAAACTGTGAGGGGTATGATGAAAGGGTATGCTCGTGTTTACACGTGGCACGAAGGCGCCATTTTAACACCAACCTCTGTTTAGATCAAGATACAGTAAGGCAGAAAGCTGCCCATTTAAACTCCTACTGTAACTGTGCATGCAAATACAAGCAGCAGCACTAAAAGCAGGCTGAAGAGAAGAATCAACCGGTGGTTAATTTGCATTTTCAGCTGAAACTAAGTCAACAGCTGCAATAATATCTGCTTTGGTTATAGGGTACTCTGGTTTCCGACATGCTGCGGTAATCTTATATTTAGAAACGTCTGGTGCTTTTTTCCTGGAGATGATGATATAAATACTGATTACTACTTCTGTAATCCTCACCAGCAAGTCAAAGTACCACTGAGGAACACTGAAATAAAAAAATTAAAAAATGTCTATATCAGCTTGTTATTCTTGACACACTCGGCTGTAAACCTGAACTGGGTTTCTGTTTGTGTTTCCTCTTAAGTGCCACATACATACAGACCCACCGCTGCATGTGACTCCGTGCACAAGGCCAAACATTACCATGTTGTAACAAACTGCCACACCCCTAGACTGTAGAGATAAAACTTAGGCACGTTTGCACAAACACGCATGTCTCTGGGAGACAACGGCCACTTACCAGAGTGACAGAAAGTGCAAACTGTGTGAAGATTACCAAAAACTGAGTAAACATTACCTTTCACAGCAGCACAGGCAAAAGAGACGTGACGGGCATATCACTCGTCCACCTACAGCAGACCTTTAACTCTTCTACTGACCTGAGCACAACGACAGATCTCTCGCTCAGTTGATGTGGGGTCAGAAAGTAACCAAGAAGGCCAGTTTTTCTCTGGCCAGTATCAAAATGGACACCTGTTCAGGACAGAAAGCCACAACGGACTGTTTACTGTCCTGGAGCAGAGAGAGGAGAGGAGGAGGAGAAGTGAGCAGAAGAAAGAGGATGGTTAGCAGGGTCCCTCGCAGTTCTAGAAAAGTTTCTCTAGTTATGTCCACTGAGCCAAAATGGCGGCGGGTTCGGTGTGGCGTGGCATCCAGCGACGACGCACACGTTTACGGGAGGAAGACCGCAATGAAGGACAGAGGAAAAAGCGAGAGGAACTGCAGATAGAAAAAAAAAAGATGATAAGGGGCAGTAAATAAGACAGGAAAAGGTGTTGCACGATAAAAGAGTAAAATACCTGAAGCCTGCGAGTGTGCGGCAGGCTGGGCTTGGAGGACTGGCGGAGAAGAGGGCCGTGATGGCGGGAAGAAGGGAAACGAGAGGAGTAGAGCACACCCTCTCAGAGCTACACCCCTTTCCCACAATCCCCTCCTACTGGCGTGAGTGCGTCTGTCCGTGCACAGTGACAGAGAGACGTCTGCACACACACACTCGCACAGCCCTGCAACACACACTAACCAGAATATCAAATAGTGCACAGCAAAACAAGAAGCCCTCCCAATCAGACCCCCAGCAGACCCACAACACTTGCACCTACGTACGGCCAAAGCCCAGACGAACTCTCCTACACAAAGCTGGTCCAAAACACAAACATGCACGTGATGAACTCGCCAGCCTTTGGATTGCCCTCTGCTCTGCCCTGTGATGTGTTCGCCTCGCTCTGCCTGCCCACTTTGGCACTACTGCCAAGAGGGAAGGAGGGAAAAGGGAGGATAGCAGGGGGGCAGCAGAAACATAGAAGGAAGGGAGGGACGTGCTGTAGTGAGAGAAGGAACAGAAAGAGGAGGAGTTAAGAAAGACAGTGTGCCACAAAAAGAGAAGAAAAAGAGAGAGGGGAAGCGTGACCTGTCATGAGCAGACACGGTGACACAAAGCAGCGAGCCAGCAGTAGCTGGGAGCACTGCTAACGTTTGCACGCTAATCATCCAGCACACAACACACACTCCTCATCACTTATACTGTACTGCAGCAACAGACAGATGGCGAGAGACACGAGCAGGTCCTGACACTTCTGCCATGCTGTTGTGTCTTACCACGTGTTGTTCGTACAGTCGGCGGAACAAAAACGCCCAACGTGGCTTTGAACCAAAACTTTAAGCTGCTGCGTGCTTTTTTGTCAAGTCGTCTTAGCAGAAAGTAGAGTCCAGCAACAGCCGCTGTCTTTTCTGACATCTCTTTTCTGCCCGATTTTCTCCGCGTCTCCCTTCATCAGGGAATAATAATCAGCCCTACTGAGTGGGAGGAGTTTGGCGAGTTCATCTAAATGAACAAATATGCAGGCAGGGTGGAAAATTCACGGAAATAAACATTGTTTGTTTGTTTTAAATTTGTCACCCTCAGATTTTCTCTTTCTGGCACCAGAATAAAAACTCAACACCAGTGTCATTCCTAAATCAGCAAGTCGCTGCCTGTACGTGGCCTCAGTCATCAGGAGAGAAAAAAGAAATCTGTTTGCTCCATGATGGCCGACTTCATCTCCAGCATGCGTGCGCAGCCAATCACTTGCATCCGCCAACCAATCAGAGCTTGTTTCTGAACTTGTGTCGTTTAGAAAAAGTTGATTGCGCTTCTAGCTAGGATAAAGTCCAAACCTTTAAAACATTCGAGATGTTGACTGGTTCATTCTGCAACTGTGCAATAAATGAAGTCGTCAAACGGATGCAGCACACAATCTAAACGGCTCTGCCTTGAAACTCAAACTGCAATAGTCCAGCTTCTCTTCACAAAGTTTACAAGAATCTAATCAAATATAGGACAATGGGCGCACACGCATTCATATTGTACACACGTGCAAACACGTGTGGTGCAAACAGTCCTGCTCGTCCATTGAAGCTCGGATTCAGTCAGCAGGTTGGATGGCCTCTGAACCTGACGTCACATCTCCTTTTGTTGTTTATGAATTTATTTCTCTCCTCAGCTGAACTCTCTGAACCCAAAGTCCCACCCTGCCCCCTCACCCCCTCCCTCCCGCTCTCCCTCCCATATCTGCTCCCCTCCCACCCTGTCCTGGAGTCCTACATTTACCCCCTGCCAACGAAGGCGGGCAAATAGTGTGATTTTAACAAGGAGTAAGAAAAAGAAAAAAAAGAGGAAGAGGCGAACACAGAGAGAGAGACGAGAACAATCAAAGAATTCAGATGTCTCACTGTTTTCTTCTTCTTCTTCTTCTCCTTCAGCTTCTTCTCCGATTGTTCGGCGTTGTCTCTTCCTGCTCGGCTTGTAAAAGTTTCAGCTGCATAGCCGGACAGCCTCTTTTGGCAGGGCTCCAGCTCTCGACTCTCTTGTCCCCGCACCAGCGAGAGGAGGAAGAGAGGACAAATATAGTCACGGCTCGACCGTGCTGCGAAGCTGCAGAGCCAGATGTGCGCTGCACGCACGTCAAGAAGAGAAAAGTTGGTTATTCTGCAGTCGTCATGTTCTCACATATTTGATTCTGTGAAGTACAGTTTGAGACAGATGTGATGTTTGTCTGGCTTCGACTTGCTGTGATAGCTGCGAGAGATAAAACAGTGTGTTAATGTCTGCACCGCGCTCACACAGGGACACACACCGTTTTATTTTTCCTGGTGTCGATAATGAGAGCAGCTCATTTACCTTGATGTGTCACGTGTTCATTTACACCCCAGAAAGACTCTTTAGTGTCATTTTTTTTTTAACTTATTTGAATTAGATGTGATTCCCATGTAAGATTTGTTTGAAACGCCAGAAGTTTGATCTACTGTTACTGATTTACTCACCTTTTCTTAACACCTTTACATAATAACTTGTTTTTAAATTGCAACATTGTTGCAGTCACCTTGTGTTCTTTTTTCTTTCCAAAGTTTGTTAAAATACTTGTGGCCTGTGTACAGTTCAACCATGTGACATCCATTCTAGCAAATCTGAATTAAATTGAATTAATCTGAAATTTTTTTTTTTTTACATTTCTATTAAAAAAATTATAAAAAAAAACTATATTCTCCATTTTTAGTAAATGTATGGTGATACACATTTTAACATTTTGTCCTTTAGGCTAGAAACAAGATCCAGTCCAATTCTAGACATTACTTATTCTACAGTTATTTTGGTATGCAAGGTCTGTAAAGCGATTCCACTGAATTTTTTTGTTTTAATTATTATAAAATTGTAGCATAGCGAAATAAGAACAAATTATGTTTTTACGAACTAAAAATAAGAATGTAAAAATAATATTTTAATAATAATACACCTTCACACAGGCAAAGAGGAGAAATTTTAAAAAGTTTCCAAGTATCTGATCAATTATATCCAAAAGTAACATTTACAGCATATTACTCACAATATTCACAAAACTCTCAAAATAATCTAAGCAACAACAAAAGAGATGCATCAAAAGAAAAATAATAAATTTACAGATAATTCATAATCTTGTTGTATTGAAGCTAATAAAATCTGCAGACTATAATTACAAGAATTAAGTTATGAAGTTTAAGCAATATAAGGTCAGCTTCCGAGTATCTGATCAATTATATCCAAAAGTAATATTTGCAGCATATTACTCACAATATTCACAAAACTCTCAAACTAATTTAAGCAACAACAAAAGAGACGCATCAAAAGAAAAATAATAAATTTACAGATAATTCATAATCCTGCCTTGTTGAAGCTAATAAAATCTGCAGAATATAATTACAAGAAGTAAGTTATGAAGTTTAAGCAATATAAGGTCACAACCTTTAGATGGTAATAAGTTCAAAACCACAAAAGTACGATGAAGAAATAAGCATTGTTAAAGTACACCACAAAAGAGCAGGCTTGATGGTTTCTACATGGTGTGCTGTAAGCACATATGCAAGGCTTCAAGAAACAATGGTATTTATGGCAAATTGTTTAAACTGTGTGAGGATGGGAAACATTTAGTTTTCCTGGTGCATTGTGCACAACTGTCGCAGCTGTAAGTACCATTAGAAAGAGGAAGAGAATGTGTTGTGTTGCGTCACAAGGTTTTCACCGTTTTCCCCTAATCTTTAAAAAGTAAATAAAGGAGGACGCTTGTAAAGATCCCAAACAGCTGAGGGTCAAACTTTAAAGTAGACCAGTGTTTATGTGTTGTAAATTAGAGCAAAATAGCTTCCAAAAAAACTGAAAACGTTTAATTTTTTTGTCATGGTAGTCAGTGATCCAAAAAGAGGGAGAGTGAGAGAAAGGGCCTCTATTCTTCTGTAGTTTAAGATGTTTGACTCGACTTCTTGTCTACTCTTGTAGATGGAGTATCTGAGAAACTGAAGGATTTTTTTCCAAAGACAACATTCTGGTGCATTTCAAACATAACAGCACTCAGACAGACGCTGGTCCATCCTAAGGACAAAGAAAAAATAAAATAAAATAAAAACTAAGCAGTGTGGCGTCTGCAGTTCAGAGCAGTAAGGAATGTTCAGACCTCTATACTGGAGAAACTAAACAACCTCTGGACAGATGCATGGCACAACACAGGACTGCCAGCCCAGCTAAACCTCGAGGATAAGGGAGACTCTTTAGAGGACCAGAATGTTCATATTTTGGAAAGAGACGACAACTGGTTTGAGAGGGGGTGAAGGAAGCCATTCACGTCATGCAAGAAATACCAACTTCAGATAGAGCAGGTCTCAGAATGCAGCTTTCTAAAACCTACAATGGAGCATTAGGCCTGTCAGTTTCACTCTAAGGCCCAGTTTACATTACACTGTTTGTAGATGAAATCAGAACTCTGTTGCAATTCAGTTGTTTGTGTACAAAACAAGAGCTATCAGATTCACCGACACCAAAATCTTAGAAACTCAGGTGTTAAAGGGGAAGGTTTTATTTCTAATGCCTGGCATCCCGTCACAGAAAAACACAATTATAAAAGCAAAAGTGGAAGTGTTTATAAATGGTTAGTCAGTTAGTAGTTATTCTGCACATGCACAGATACATCAACAACAGTAACAATAGCCGATACCAGAATACCGTTTTGGCTGCACACACTTTACAATTTACAAACGCTTCTGACATGAAACCCACGTGCTACACCGTCTTCTCCATTGGCAGAGATGCACTTCTTTGGTTTGTGTATTTGTTGGATGCAACTGTTCTCATGCGCTAGACTGAAATGTCTGTGTGCTGCCGTGTGTTGCTGAAATACAAAAATCACAAGGCCAACAAGTGACCTGGTATAAAAACTACAGCAGGTTCAATGTGAGGTCTGTCTAAACTGAAACTGCAATCATAGCATTACCGTGTGAACATGTAACTTCTTCACAAGCAACAGTGGAAAATTTACATTTTCAAGAGATTATTCCCATGTAAACTGGGCCTAATTCACACCATAATGCATGTGACCAAAGCATGATAAATAACACAAAGGTAAATAGATCAACTTAACACCTCCTTACATACAGATTTTGCACCATTTCATACAAAAATAGTGAACATACTCAAACCTGAAACTTACAAATAAATGTCCCTTTCAGCAGACTGAAAATTACCTTTGTATAAATTAATATTAATAACTATAATTTATATTTCAAAACAAACCCTGCTAAATCATGTACAAATTGTTTGAGGAGGTAGATCCATCAAACTACGGTACTCTTTGTGGGGTATTTGTCAAGTGACGTCAAGTTTCAGTCTTGAAACAATAATTACTTAAAGCGCACGTGCCAAACTCAAGGTCCGTGGGCCAGATGTGGCCCGCCACGTCATTTTATGTGGCCCGCGAGAGTATGATAAATAATTCAAAAGGGTGCACTGACAACAAACTACCGGTACATGTTCCTTAATGCATGCCAATTTTGTTACCCACAAAGTAACAGCACCCCACTACTAGATTGCAGTTTTTCCACATCAATATCATATCTCGAACAAGTGGAATTGAGAAATACAAACAATGATCCCAAAATGTCCAAGAGAAAAAATGATGAAGACGGAAGGCTCTTTCAAGAAAGATGGGAAGGTGAATATATGTTTGTGCTTCAAGGAGAGAAATTGGTATGTATTTTGTCTTATGAGCCAGTGGCAGATGTCAGAGTACAATCTACATCGGCATTTTGACAACAAACACGGAGTTTAGTATGACAAAGTGAACCTTCAACCCTAATATTGTTATTTTGAGTTTATTACACTTATTAAATGTCTTATTATATTATGTTAAAGTTACAGCAATGTATATGGGGTTGCAGGTTTATGTGTTTATGCTACACCTGTCACATGTTCTTAGCAGCTCATTATTGGTTGGATCATTATTCTGCCCCTCTTAACAAAAAAGTTTTGAACAAAGTTAATATCACACCTTGTTATTTTTCCTTATTCGCTTGGAAAGTTTGATCATTGATTTATGGAGTAATGTGGGTTTCATAACCTGACAAACTAAAAGGTTTTATGTTATAACAGCAGACATATTTTTCTACATCTATATGTAATATTTGTAAGTTGACTGTAAAAAAAAATCTGTTATTTAACATTAAGGGGCAGTTGTGCTTCTTTTACATTACATTAAGTTAAATTTAGCTACATGTGTACTGTCCCTCTGAGGGCAATCATTAATGCTGATGTGGTCCTCGGTGGAAATGAGTTTGACACCCCTGGGTTACATACTGTTTAACTTCACAAGCATTTGTACCACATTTCCCATGTAAATTCCAAGTTTAACTGTGAAGCTCTGTCCCTTTGGATTTGACGATCAACGCGCCTGTTTGAGCCAAGTACAGTATTGTACTGTAGTTATGGCTTTTCGCCCACTTTAGGAATATCAAAACATGTTTAATACAAGTAAACTTTTCCAAAAAGTAAAACTCTATAGCACATACATTATAAAGCAGGATATATGCGTTAGGTGTTTAATTAAAAGTGTCTACTTACCTGACTCCGAAGCTTTAGCTGCTAGCTTCCACATATAAAATAAAGTGGGAAGAAAAAAAAAAAAAACGACGAAGAGGAAATGATGCGTTCAAGAACTTATAGAATCATAGATAAGTGTGTAGAAATATCCCATAGACATGGAAATATCTGATCAGTTAGTTCGGAAAGTTTATGTAAAAACAAACAAGCAAATGAACAAAAACCAAGTTCCTAAAAGAGCTTCTCAACAGGTGAGCAATTTCTTTCTTTCTTTCTTTCTTTCTTTCTTTCTTTCTTTCTTTCTTTCTTTCTTTCTTTCTTTCTTTCTTTCTTTCTTTATTTATTTATTTATTAAGGAAAAGTTGGACTGAGACACATCTTTACTATAATTTTAAGCAAACAAATAATTGTTTTAGGTGTTTATCTTGTTAAATTTTGAAGTAATGCACAGCGAGTCGCCATATGTGTATTCCTGTTTCTGTGTATCGCCTTTTGAAAATGCAGCTGATTTTACATCAAAGTGCATTTATTAAGGAAAAGTTAGGCTGAGACACATCTTTACTATAATTTTAAGAAAACAAATAATTGTTTTTAAGTGTTAATCTAGTTAAATTCTTGTTAAAGTCCTCCAGTACATGCTCCTGTCATTTGGCAGTTGATCGGTTTTTGGCACAACACCGGCCCACATTTCCAGGTTCAGCCCACATTTCCAGGTTGTCTGTGGTGACATGTAACAAACACGACGCATCAGCACTGATGCATAATAGATGTTTTGTATACCATGAAGTGACATATTTATGGATTTTTCCACTTTATTAGACAAATATGGACTGATGTGACTTATGGGGCGGTGCGACGTGTACGGCAGAAAATATGGTATACGGCTAATGAAATGAGACAAATTTTGTCAAAGATCATCATTGTTGCTTTAAATATGAGAACGTTTTCAGAGAATACCAACATCTGTTTTTCAGTTATTCTCTAAATGGATCAAGGATTTATGAATTTGCTGTTTTTTTTTTCCTGCTCTAGTATTTATGCACTTTAGTGTTTGATTTTGTTATTTCATCTTTGGCTGTCAGTCGCCTTTTGTTGCCAAAATCATCAGCTTCCTGCTTTTCATTCAGATTCTCTGCTTTTTATCTGTTTTTTAGTCTTGAGAATTTTTTGTGTTACTGTAAATACGTCTAATTTTCTCAACACTAAAAGTCAAAGACACACCTTTCTTCTTTATTCTGCAAGTTTTCATAGATTATTAATATTATTATATTAGTTCTTTAAACCAGCTCAGATTAGAGCTGCGTCAGAGTTTGAACACGTGACATCAAAGCGTATTTCACAATAAAAGTTAGGTATATGACACAGTCAGATTCAATATGGACTCCAGTGAAGATCCAAGCTAGTTCTAATATATTTGGGTATTCATTTTGTTATTGTGAATACATTTTTTTTTACCTTTCATTCCATTGTATCATAATTTTGTTGATCAAAAATTTTAATGTGCCTTTACATTGGCTTAAAGTTCCGATGTACTTTCATTTATAGTCTTTTAGTCTCCCTGACAAAATGTCAGCTGTACGTCGGCCAAGAGTTGGATAGTTGAATGAGATCTTGCTCAGTGGAACAATATTCAACATGTCCTTCAATGACTCTCAACCCCAGCTACGTTTCAAGAACTGATCCAAAATCAGCAGCATGTCTCCTCTTTGGAGTGCAATCCAGGTCTTTCTTGTAAATGAGTCCTTGAGGCTCAATGGGATTAACCTGCCTAAATAAAGGTTGAATGAATTTTGGAAATATCATCTGCGAGGAAATCTGCGCGAGTATGTGCAAAAGTGAGCACTGGCTGGAGCAACATGTTACAGTTTGAACATTCTTAACCTTTTTTCTGCACGTGAGAGTGAGTGGGTGTGTAATGATTGATTTTAGGTCACATGGTTGTCTCTGGAGTCTTCTGAACTGTATGTTTAATGTGTTAGTACTGTTTTCTGCATATTTAAACCCATTCTCTTTGTCTCTTCTTCAGTTTTACCAACTTTCAGTTTAAGCAACTCCACATATTAAGCTGTTTTTTTTTCTTTGAAATGTACATCGATGAACATTTTATAAGAAATACATTTTTTTTTCACCTCAATGCATGGATTTAGATGTTTATTTTGTCTTAAATATTAAAATTACAATTCTTTGAACAGTTTAAAGGCCGTGTGACATGATGTTTGAACTTTGCATAAAATGGCACAACATATATATCTTGTATCATTCAACTA
>JARVGS010000127.1:19325559-19338423 GCA_031762315.1 Hypsolebias antenori
TTGCCATCTCCACATCATTGCATTCAGTTTTTATTCACAATTTGTTTAGTGTCCCAACTTTTTTGGAATCCTGTTTGCATGTACCTTACATACGGTATGTTCAGATGTTTTGTTAATGTTCAGATGTTTTGTTATTTGTCTGTTTTATATTAATTGCTGTGCTCATTTATGACAGTCTAAATTGAAATATCATCCTTTGGTTGTGTTTGTTTTCATGGGGGTATCTTGGCCCCAAAGGTTTCTAGTCACATTCAAGTTTTGGCACGTAAGAGGGTGCGAGAATATCAGGCCAGCATCAAGGTGGGTACTTGCACAATCCCTTTCCTCTATAGTTATATTCCTTCTTTCTTTTCCTTCTTCCTCTCCTCCCTGTCCCTTCATCCTGTCTTTCTTCAGGTCTCTAGTCACCTGCAAGTTCTGGCCAAGAGAAAGTCTCGTGAGATTCAGTCTAAACTGAAGGTACACACTGACTTGGCTGTGCATGTGGCCCAAATCTAACTCAACCCATATAATCATCACAGGTGAAGATGCACTGGTTTTGGCTTCTTTTTATTATGATCTTAATAAAACATCTGTTGCATTTTCCAGTATTAGTTAGGACCACAGGAATTGTAACTGGTCAGCGCGAGCTAAATTGTTTGCATTTTCAAGACTTTTTGCAACTAGGTGGGAAAAAAAAAAAAATCTCAGACTTGATTTATTTGCTAATAAATAACTTATTGTGAAACAATGCATGGCATTTATTTAAGTTCGTCCTAATGCCAAGCTAACCCCTGGCATCTGTATTTATTTGCATGACTTTATAGCAGTCATCAGGACACATTTGGAAATGTAAATTTAGGGAATCAGTCCTTGTAAACACTTCAAACAGCTTTTGTTTACTTGGATGCTTTAAAAGTCCTATTTTGCATGATGTCTATTTTTAAAGGTAGCATTGCTTGCTGGAAAAGGCTTTGTGCGGCAGGTGTATGACAATAAGTCGGTTGACTTTACTTAAAGGGATGCTTTGCAAAGTCATGCAAACGGGACATAAAGAAACTAAATCCACACAATATTTTTCTCACTGATGGTTAATGTGTCATTAAATAAAAATTTGTCACTGAAATCAAGTACCATAGTTGTTTGTTTACCTACGGAAACAGACGTCATGACTGAAAAAAGATTGAATGTTAAATATACCAGCCATTTGTTTACTTACACAGACTACAGCCAACCTAATGTAGGTCAGTCATGTAAGTCAAGCTTCCATGTGGCTGGTTAACAAAGCCCAGCTGATTCAGCCAAAGGCTTTGTTTACATTGAGTGCAGACCCACATTTCAGAATTGTAGTCACTATACAGTATCTGGAAAACTACTGAAGTAAACATTCAAAATGCACCGTATCCTAGAACAGCGGAGCCCAGTCCTGGTTTTTGAGGACCACTATCCCACGTGTTTGCTCGTTTCCCTGATATTCAGCAGGTCTTCAAGTTCTGCAGAAGCATCATTTAGATGTTTCTCTACATTCACACAACTGACTTGAATAAATAAGTGCTTAACCGGCTTCTGTAGAGCTTGTAAGACCTGCAGATGAGCAGGAAAACAACTAAAACGTTCAGGTCAATGACCCTCGAGGACCATGATCAAGCACCTTTTTAAGGTTTTCTTTCATACTTTGCAATGAGTACCCTTTTAAGAGAATTGCTGTTTTAGACAGAATAATTGCATGAGAATATCTGTCTGGTAGCTGATTGATGTGTTTGGCTGTACCAACATATATGTATTGCCCACAAACACAAACAGGCAAAGACTGTTTTACTTGCATTTCAATGTGGTGCACAGTCTTGATCCAGATTTGATCTCTCTGTTCTTGTTCTTCAAATCTTTACTTCTTTCATCTTTTAACATTCTCTTTTGTAATCTAGTCATATAAGTACTTTAGCCATACATTTGGTTAGGTTTGAGCTGTCATTGTAAACTTCAGAATAAGTTTTGTCACTCTCAGGATGTTGTTTTTAGTCTGAGCATCCTGGCAGAACAAACCGTTGACAGTAAAAGTAATTTTCTTGAGTTATGCCTAGATTTTAAGTGTTCCCTTCATTTTTTTTATTGGCTGGGTCATAAGGCATGTGGTTAAAATATTTATTTTCTTCTGACTTACTGTACTTGCTAATTTGAGCTGCAGGGCTCTCCTATCATCAGCATTATACTGCAACACTAGTGACATTAAGTTGAGTGGTCAAAAACTTTTAGTATAACGTGCTTGACAGAAATGATTTTGTAATTAATTTACATATTCTGATCTTCAGGAGTGCAAAATACACTGTCACTCAAATAAAACTAGCTTCAAATTTTAAATAAAATGTAAACAAAAAGCAGCAATTAAACATATACTCTTCGAGCCTTGCTCCAACAATACAATGTGTAAACACATCTGTAGTTTCTGTCGTCCTATATTTCAAGCTGCACATAGCAGTTAATGGAGCAATGACTAATTGGTATCTCTAAATTGTCCGTAGGTGTGAGTGAGTGTGAATGGTTGTTGGTCTCTTTCTGTCTGTCCCCCGCCTCTCGCACAGTGGCTGCTAGATATGGGCACCAGCAACGACCCGAGACCCAGAAAGGATTAAGCGGGTCAAGCTAATGGATGAATGGATGCTTGTTGAGTTGTTTGTTTACTTAGAAACATAATGAAGACTTTGTTCTGATAAAGCCACATATACTGTAAATGACAGTGGAAGTAGGGAGACAAACAGCTGCTCAGGTTTTGGTATATTTGTTTTGTTTAGATTCTTTGCTAAGTTTTGTTATGCTCCCTTTGTTATGCGTTATTGTCCTCTTGTTGTTCTTCAACTATTAAAACTTTAAAAAAGAACAATATCCTAAATAAAAGTACTTCCTTAATATGCAGTGAGCTATGTGTTTCTCCTTACTGCCAAACAGTGAATCTATCCCCTACTTTCAGTTGAATGTACTAAACTTACTTTATACCATGTCTTTTTTGCCATAGGCCATGAACTTGGTAAGTTTCAACTACAGTTCTCTGCTATAGGCTTTGTGCTGTGTGGCTGGCATCACATTACTGATTGTCCACACTGCAGACGTACTACCAGACTCTAAACTCTGCTCGCTGCTGGTTTTTTTGTTGTTGTTTTTTATTTATTTTTTAAGTGTTTTTGTTTGTTTTGTTTTTTTATTTGAGTGCTGGTGAGGGTTAGCTTTTCTAGCTCTGTAAGCCTCCTGCTGTTGCTTCTTCTCAGGTCTGCTTTGCTGCGTGTCGTTTCTCTGCATATAGTCCCTGCATCCTGCTGACGTGCAGCACATGTCGACTTGCTTGCTGTCTATAATGATCTGTAAAAGTTGGCTGGCTGTGGAATTTTAACCTACATCGCCATCCTGCATTTTAAAGAAACGTGAAAGTGTTTGTTTTTTTCATGTATTACTTTCTTTCTTTTTTTATTCTCTGTTCAGGATCAGGTATCCAAGGACAAGGCACTCCAGACAGTGGCCAACCTCTCGTCAGCTCAGATTGTGTCAGCGAGTGTAATGAAACCGCAGACTTCCTTCCCTCCACCAGTCAGAGTGAGACAAAAACTAAAGGTGCTCCAGTCAACTGGCCTCCGATTGTTACTGGCAGATACCCATTTCATTTCATTTAATTGGTTTTCACTAAAAAGGCAAATCAGATTAGTGGAGGAAAGTTGTCTCCTGTAGAAGTCTGAATAGTCCACTAGAGGGCAGCACATGGTCGCATAAAACTGGATGCTTCAAATGAGCAATGGACTAAATATCTGTTGTAGTTGTCACTGTTAATAACCATATCTGAATTAGATTATCTGGAACTGTTTACAGCCTTGATAATTGTATTTTACTTGAGCCGATGTGCAGGACTGATCAACAGTTACCGGAAACATTTAATTGCACTTATTGCTGCACAGAGGGGTTCACACAGATACTGAGAGCAAATGCTCACATACTTTTTCCACTCACAAATATGTATCATTGGATCATTTTCCTCAATAAATAAATTCCCACCACATTTTTATCTCATGTTTAACTGGGTTCTCTTTATTTACTTTTAGGACTTGTATGATAAATTGATGATTTAGGTCATATTTATGCAGAAATATAGAAAATTCTAAAAGGTGCACAAACTTTCAAGAACCACTGTAGCTTTAGCATGAAATCCTGCTTTCAGCAGTCGGAGATTGATGCGTATGATCCTGACTGGAGCACTCATAACAAATGCACAGAGATCACCTGTTGTTTTTTTCTAATACCTTTTCAGTTGAATATGTCCTCAGCTGTTTTATTCCTTGTTTGATTGTACAGTTTTGGCCTGGCCCTGTACCAGGACAGCCCGGACATTCTCAGGAGTAAGTGTCACGGTCTAATTAGGTGATTTTTGATGGTATAAATTTGGACAGAATTTAAGGCTCTGCCTCTTTTTTGTTTACATCACCAGCATTAAGCCCTTTGCACAGCCTCCATACACCACACTACCAGCCCCTGTCCCTCCACCTATCAGTAAGTGGAAAAAACAAAATGACTGTTTATCAGTTTTGTTTTTGTGAGGGAATTACATTTTTTTTCTGCCTGCATGTCAGGTTACGAAGCCTTGCCACCCCCTCGGCCTGCAGCTATAGCGGCTCCTGTATGGCAGGACAGAACCATTGCTTCAGTGAAACTACGGCTGCATGAGTTCTCTGCTTTTCTGGAGACCCAAAGAGACAGAGAGACGGTACTTACTTCAAACCTTTTCTTCTCCTTTATAACCGATAAAACAACATTTATTGTTAATGAAAATTTAAATCTGTTTTGTTCTTCATCTCATTACTTCCCCCCTTTGTTTCTTCAGCATAAACACCTTTTTGTTCACATTGGGCCATCAAACCCAGGCTACAGTGACCCTGTGTTGGAGTCTATAGATGTGAGGCAGATTTACGATAAGTTCTCGGAAAAGAAAGGAGGCCTGAAGGAGCTGTTTGAAAAAGGGCCACACAATGCCTTCTTTCTTGTTAAGTTCTGGGTGAGTGCTCAAAACAAGCATTCCTCTTGAAATTCATAGCACTCACAAATATGAATTTGGTACTCACTGAATTTGCTAAACGTAAAATTACGAGGATTTATAAATTTATTTTCTATTACCTAACAGATATGTATTAGAAAGCTGACTCTGTTCTCTCTCCGTGCATCATTCTGCGTTTCTTTTAGGCCGATCTGAGCGGCGACATTGAGGAGGGCTCCGGAGCGTTTTACGGAGTGAGCAGTCAGTACAGTGGAACCGAAAACATCACCATCAGTGTTTCTACTAAGGTCTGCTCCTTTGGCAAGCAGGTTGTGGAGAAGGTGGAGGTGAGGGCAGGAACCGGTTGTTTAGTCATAATTTTACACGTAAACTTGTGTTTTTTTAATTGTGCATGTGTGTGTGTGTGTGTATTTTTGTTCTTCTAGACGGAGTATGCCCATTTGGAAGGGGGGAAGTACATTTTTCGCATCCATCGTTCACCCATGTGTGAATATATGATCAACTTCATCCACAAACTGAAACATCTGCCTGAGAAATACATGATGAACAGCGTTTTGGAGAACTTCACTATTTTACAGGTACTCTACTGCTGTTCCAAACTGCTCTTTTGAACTCGGTTTTAGTAAATTTTGTTGCTAAACTTCACATCTTGGCAAAAACAGTGATCACTGGGGACGTCCTACTAAGGCAGCACCTACTATTTTCACCCGACTTAGGGTTTCTTAACTTAATATCTTATTCTTCTGTCAAGTTTAATGCGTCCCAAACCACAACATGTACCCCCACAAATCTTATGTCAAAATAACCGGCTCAGCACTGTGATGTGTGCTATTACTTTTATAGGTGTTTCGAGTTACCATGGCGATGTAATTAGCAAACAAAGACACCAGTTTTCTCATTCAAAATGTCTGATGGAACTCAACAGCTTCTAACTGTAATAACTCAATCATTCTTTGAGATATCGAGCTGAAATATTCTCTGTCCATAGTTGAGAGCGAGTTTTCATACATTCCTTATGCAAATCAAAATACCAAGATGGCCGTCTGAGCTAAAGAGGAAAAATACTATAAATCAGCTAATTTTAGAAATATTGAGCTAAAATTGTGTGTGGCTATTACTGAGAACATTTCCCATCACATTCTGACTCCAAATCAAAAATCCAAGATGGCTGCCTTAGCTAAAATGGAAAAATTACAATAACCCAGCCATTTTTAGTTATTCAGCTGAAATTTGTTATAGGGGTAGCTGAACCCGAATACATAGTACCGTCGAGTCAAAAATTTTATTTGGCAGCAGCGTGGCAGTCCCCATCAAAGTTTCTCCGGAAACTTTCTAGTGTTGCTTTTATCATTTGGACTTGTGCAATACGTCTCCTCAGTTCTGTTTAAGCAGTTTGTCTTCATCTCACATTAAGATCACTTCAGAGGGTTTTAAACTTTTTTTAAGCGTCTTTTCTTACTGCAGTTTTTTTCATGTATTAACGTTCGATTGAACTATGTGTTTGCTCATATTTAATAATGGTTCTCTGTACTGTTTGTTCTTTCTTTTGTCAGGTGGTGTCCAACAGAGAAACTCAGGAGACTCTGCTGTGCATTGCCTTCGTGTTTGAAGTGTCCACAAGTGAACACGGAGCGCAGTACCACGTGTATCGACTAGTTAACGACTAGCAGCGTGTTGCATGCAGAGACTCGTAGGACTTTTGATACGAACAGCTTAAAACTTATTTCCAGCTCAACACACAAAACCCTTCCTTTAAACGCACTCTTTTTCTTCTTTTAAACAGACCAACCGTCACATTGTAGTCACGCCTACTGCTTGTTTGATGTGTATTTTATCTGCAGCAATAACGACTGAATCATTCAACAGTCACAGAAACGTTTAATGTTCAGTGTTTTTCTTTTAATCAGATCTTTAATATGCCTTCAGATATTTTTTTATCTCCAAAAGTAAAAACAATAAAAGGCTCTAAATTGTTTTGAGAGCCTACTCTTTAGAATTTGAACACTATAAACTGGGATTGTTTCTGTGGTCTACTATCGGTGTGACTGTTAGAACTTCCCCAGCACATACATTGCATCATGCGTAAGACTGACATGAGACGAGTTTGAATCTATTTCTACAAAAAGTCATTTAATGCGTGTTAATATAACCTGCCACATTGGTTATTTCTTCTGTGATTTGTAGTATTATCTGTTACAGCGAACTTCCATTTTGTTTTTGGATACAATAATCATCGCAAACGTCTGCCTCCTCTCAGAAAACAATGCACTACATGTAAAGCCGTGCATATCATATTTATTTTTTAACACTAAGTGGGAAGAAAATGCCCATTTTTCTTAACAAGTTTTTGATTTTTAAAGCTTTTCAGTGGTACACAGTATGGAGGGAAAATCTCTAATGTGCATCAAATATTGGCTGACGCTTGTTTGGGAAGAACAAACAAAAAAAAGTTTGATTACAGTTGAACACTTTTTAATGAGAGATTTCTCCGTTTAGTTTTTTCCTGATTGTGTGGGCTTGCTGGAGTATTCCTACCTCCACACACGATAAGAATGTGCTTTGATCCCTAAAGCTGCAGCTGAGGAGCACTGATGTGTACACTACACTTGTAATGGTACTGTTTATAAACCAAAACCAAGATTAATAGCTGCATTTTTGTAAGGTGGTTGTTTTGTATTTCGCCGACACAAGTAAACTAAACACGCTAAAAGTTGGACGTCTATGTGGTGATGTCTATGGTACAGACCATGTTAGGGGCACCCACAGTGTTTTTTTCTGATAACACTAACAGTCCAGCTGATATGTTACTCTAGTAAATGTTTGTTTTTGTTTACTGGTGCACACTGTTGCCAACCTGTTTTACACATAATTTGACTCCATCACGCCTACTGCTGAAGGGTTTGCCTATAAACGCAAGGAGGAAAATCAAGTTATGCGACTCACGACAACGAGAGTGAATTGTTTCTGGTTTAAACAAGCTTGTCGTTTATTTTATTTTAATATGGGGTCGTCCAGAAGTGTTGTATTTTATCACTGCTTTCTCATTTGTGTATTTAGTCTGACTTTGCCTCATGATTCCTTTGGTCAAATCTGCTCAGAGGATTAAAACTGTGCCTTTTTGCTGTACCCATAACATCACATGGTGGCTGAGAAATCAGGATAGAAAATACTCTTAATAAATTCTTAAGTAAACAATCTTCTGACTTTAAACTAATTTGATTTCTGTGGAGTGCTTTGTTTCTAACCTCTGTGGCAGCAAAAGTATATAGCAACAAGCATTGAGCTTTATATGATTAGGTTCATATCAGCTGCTTACATTTTGACGAATGTGCAAGAATAAGTTACCATATTTTTTGGACTAAGGCGCACCGGATTATAAGGTGCATTAAGCAAAACAAGTTCATGTTGACAGATTTTTGAGCTCCAAGTGCCACATAAAATCAGTTCGAGGTCACAACCAGAATTGATGCATAAGGCGCAACGGGTTATTAGGCTCACTGTCGATTTTTGAGAAAATTAAAGGATTTTAAGTGCACCTTATAGTCCAAAAAAAACCTATTTGTTCCTTTTTGAAATGGAAAAGCATATAAATTTTCCTGGAAATGGTATTTTGAACAATGTTATTAAGTAAAAAGAGTAGGCTCAACAGTTAAAGGCAAAGTTATAAAAATGGATGTCATGTAATCAGTGCTCAAAGTTCTAGAGTCTCAGCTACTCTGAGACCAAGAGCTTAACGGCAACACTGACTTGGTTATAGCCAGTTTTATGTTTGCTAATGTTGCTTAGCTGTAGCAGCTATTTTGAAGTTAAATCTGGTAAATATGCAATCAATGTTTACTTCAAGTTTCATTGAAATTTGACATTGCTTATTAGATACACTGCCTGGCCAAAACAAAAAGTCACCACCTGGATTTAACTTAAGTAAATGGGTATGAGCCTCCTACTGGATACATACTGCATGGGTGATTATCTTTCATCTGGCAACAAGTTATTTAACCCAAACTGGTGCAATGTGTTGTTTCTCATTTCTTAACCATGTGAAAAGCATGGTCATGGAAAATATGTCAGTCTGTTTGAGAAGGGTCAAATCATTGGCATGCATCAAAAACATCTAGGAGATTTCAGAAACTACTAAAATTGGGTTAATAACTATTAAAAACTGGAAGGATATTGGGGACCCATAATCTTGGACATGTGGCCTACTGTACGAGACGGGTAGTGCTATGATCTGGGGTTGCTGCATTGGTCAGGTCTAGGTTCAGCAACAGTAAGTGCTCAAAGAATGAGCTCAGCTGACTACCAGAATATACTGAATGAGCAGGTTATTCCATCAATGGATGTTTTTCTTCCCTGATGGCACGGGCATATTCCAAGATGACAATGCCAGGATTCATCGGGCTCAAATTGTGAAAAAGTGGTTCTGGGTGCATGAGACATCTTTTTCACACATGGATTCAATTGGCCACCACAGAGTCAACCCCATTAAGAATCTTTGGGATGTGTTGAAGGCTTTGTGCAGTGGTCAGAAGCTGCCATCATCAATGTAAGATCTTGGGGAAAAAAATAGTGCAACACTGGATGGAAATAGATCTTGTGGCATTGCTTATTGAAACAATGCCACAGCAAATGCATGCTGTTATCAAAGCTTAAGGTGGTCTAACAAAATATTAGTGACCTTTTTTTGGGGGGGAGGCCAGACAGTGTATTTAGCTAATCCTATAATCAATCAGCGCACAGACACATAAACATCCCCCTTACACAGTTGGCATTTAAAATTAAAACGGTATGTTTTACAAGTGTTTCTCCACTAAAGACTAATTAACATTTGCCTTTTATTACAAACACAGATGTAAAGAAGGAAATAAAGTGGCGTTCAAATGTATTTGTCATTAAAAAAAGGAGAAAACAGCTGTAAATATGTTAGTGCTTTTATTTATTTAAATTTGTTCCTCGGTTGTTCATTTTTATGCGTGTGATGTTAAATAAAAGCAATAGGCGGAGTAAAACTGGACTGAATGTTATAGTATTTAATAAAACTTAAGCCTAATTGGAAATTGGCTCTTAAATCAAATAGAAATTAATAAAATATAACTTTATTGATCTCCTGAGGGAAACCAGTTTGTCACAGCAGCAAACGACTTCAAAATTAAAAACATAATTGTTTAAAAAAATTGAAATAAATGCAGAGTGTATTTGATTTCCAGATTGATCAAAAACAATGTTGTAGCTAAAATTGATTTGATGTATCAAGTTTGCAGTGTCTAGGTTTTCCTCTAGAGGATGCTGTCACCTTAAATTCACACATTCATGAAACAATCTGCAAACTTTAACTTCTCCATGTGCATTATCTCCCCAGATGTTCCCGTGAAGGTGTGCTGATTCTTTTTTAACATCAGCCATACATTTCCACAGGTCATTGCTAATGGTATTTATTTTCATTTCTAACCAATAGAATGAGTCTTTAATATTAATGAAGGGTTCAGACTAGTTCATGTTTTTAGAATTTAAGACAATTTGTAAGGTTTGATTTGTCTATATGTATGTGAAAATCAAATACAATACCTGAACCATTATGGAAATGTGTCCCCTTTAAGGGTGAAATTTATAAACACCAGAAAATAATAATTCATAACTCGTGTTTCAATGAGCGAGATAATAATATAGCATGTAAAACATGTTGTGTAAGTGTTGGCGGTCATTCAAGGCGTACGCAACTATGTTAAAAGTTTTAACAAGTTTGACCTCGTAGACCTTTATTTGCAGCATGACACTGATTTAGATTTGTGTGTGTGTGTTTTAGCTTATAGAGAGAATAAAGTGACTATTTGAAATGGACAATTGCAAAAATTGTCAAAATGTTACTGAAAATTGCCTTTTAAATCTGTTCTTTAAACACCCAAGACAGTTATTGGTTTCTAAATGTTCATTTTGTTGGTGCAGTGTGTCTGGGTTGCATTGTGATACTTTCAAAGCTGCAAGCAAGACATAAGCCGCATCATACACATGGAAACCCCCAAGTCTGAGGATGATGATGCATTGAGTCAGACAACATTAAATAGTAACACTGCAGATTTAACTTGGTGTAGCTGCTCCAAATCTGACCTGCAGACTACATGTTTAGTCAGTTAGTTTAAAGCCACTAATTTAAATTAAGCATGGTTATTTCCAAAGCCAGGTTTCAGTGCATTTTAATGCTTTTACATTATTTCTTAAATGCAACCTCAAATTAGGAAAAAGTTGGGACAGTATGGAAGCAAGGTATAAATTCTAGATAAATCAAATTTAGTACATTTCTGCATTTCAGGTTTTCATCATGGACCAAAACGGTTGTGGCTTTTACCAGTTTGTACCACAAAACACTCAAGGATCAAAGATTTAGATGGAGATTTCTTTATCAGGTCATTCAACAAGATGCCAAACACAGAAGAATAAACAATTCTTACTCCATGCCAAAAAATTACCTAAAGCCAATAATGTGTATCTAAAATGATATATTGAGAATACCATGTGATTACCATGTGATTAAGAGTTTCAGGTGGTATTTGTGTTGTCAGTACTTGCTGGTATCATGTAAATACAAACTTTGGCAAAAGGAGTATTGGGCCTAAATGTTTCTTTTTATGTGGATTTCCAGTAAAAAAAAAATAACTAAAATAGAGGAATAATGATGTTAGCACATTTCCTTTGTGTGATCATTTGCACCATGTGCCTCAATGCAATCTTTTTACTTTTGCACTGTCGTGCATTTTAATGTTCGATAAAGATTTTCTAAACTAATTGTTTTATTGCGTGTTTTTTTTTTTAATCTCTGCAGTTACTGGTGTAAGATTTTTGCATCAGAAGGATCAGAGAGTTTCGCCCTGAGCCCTTCCCTGTTATGCAAAGAAATTTTCCACACTCCCTAAAATGTTGAATGACACAATTAACTGTGGAGAAATATGTGGATTACCCCCCCCCCCCACCAGTTTTAGTTTTTTTTTTTTTTTAAACCAATCAAAAATATATTTCATGCATTCTGAATTCCGAGTTTAAATCTCTGCATTTCATCAGTGCGTTCAGTTTTATGGGGCACATCAAAGCTCACCAGGAATTTATTGCTTCGGCAGCGTTCAGGTGGAGGGCGTGGTGGGAAAATGTCACCAGGAGAAACTTTGCCAAAAACAGGCCGGTTTCGCAGCACTCACCACCTCACTTCATTACTTCACTGTCAGCCACCTTTTCATTGACCTTGTCTCACTTTGTCTTCTGATTCCTCACCTTTTTCTCTTTTCTTTTCTGCCAGCTTGACTCATGCTTTCTCATCCTGACTCACGTGCAAATCAGACACTAACATGCTCCTCCGTGCAGCAAACTTCTGAAAGACATTCACAGCAATCATTTCCAAAAGGATCTTGCTTTACTCCAGGTAAAACCCTTCTGATGCTGATTCTTATGTTACACCGTCACACCATGACAGGAAACTTGGATATTTGATCAACTTTGGTTTAAGATCCTTTTTTTTTTTTTGGCATGAAAAGACCTTTAAGAATGAAAATGTCTGTCTGAAAATAAAACAAACTGTGTTCATAAAAAGGCTTTGTGTTGAAGTGAAACTTTAATTAGACTTTAATTATTTTTATTTTATTTTATTTTAATCATAAAGTTGTGTACATAACGATAGGTTATGTTTTACTGATCATAAAACAATACTAATTATACACATCAAATATGGCTTCTGTAAATAATTACAATTGAAAATAAATATTTAGCTAAATTGTTCCAGAAAAACTTGTATGACTTGTTTGCTTCTCTTGTATATATATATATATATATATATATATATATACAGCTAAATAATACACTAAGCAATAATAGAA
>JARVGS010000127.1:19480183-19491128 GCA_031762315.1 Hypsolebias antenori
TAGATAGATAGATAGATAGATAGATAGATAGATAGATAGATAGATAGATAGATGGATAGATGGATAGATGGATAGATAGATGGATGGATGGATGGATGGATGGATGGATGGATGGATGGATGGATGGATGGATGGATAGAGCTAGCGTTTTTTGTCCCTTTAGGGAAATTAGTTTGCAACATTGCCTGCAGGCATTTACACAAAGGACATACATATACAAACATGGCATTAACATCCATCAATTACAGCAAAGACGTTTGAGCTTGGTAATTCATGATACGTTATATTACATGTGTTCTGATTAATTTGCCCTTTATGGAGTCTTCTCGGAAGGATTGTTTTGAGTAGTATATACAGAAGACTTTCTAATGGGAATAAATGGCATATTTTTTAATTGTAGTGTTTGCTAATGAGAAAGAATTGGAAGTGGTGGAAATGAAGATGTTGAGGTTCTCCTTAGGAGTAACAAGGGTGGTTGAGATTAGGAATGAGATCATCAGAGGTACAGCACACTGGGAGATAAAGTTAGACCAGACTGAGATGGTTCGGACATGTCCAGGGGCGGGACAGTGGGTATACTGGTAGAAGGATGTTAGAAATGCAGCTGCCAGGAAAAAGACAAAGAGGAGATATAAGGATGCTGTTAGAGAGGACATGGAGGTAGTTGGAGTGAAGACAGAGGATGCAGAGGACAGAGTGAGGTGGAGGAGGACGACTGGCTGTGGAGACCCCTGAAGAGGGAAAAACCGAAAGAAGAAGTTTGAACAGGTTTGATGAGACACAGTAATGCACAATCTGAATGTGTTGTACGATTTTCTTTCTTATTCATCGTTTTTGTTTTCAGAGGAAAATTACAACTTTTTCTACTATTCTGGGGAAAACCTCTTGGGAAATTATCAGGTTTGGTCCCTGGGGGATTGGTTCCCACAATAAAAGACACCCCCCCCCCCCCCAGTCAGCACCTCATAGTACACACTTTTCAAAGCTTGCTTCCACTCCCTCGTTCCCTCCCACACATGCAGTCTTTAGAAAACACTCAGAGTTCATCTGTGGGGGGTAAATGAAACTCTGTGGTTTAGGAAAAGCTTTGTAGGAGCTTTTGCTCGAATCCGCTAAAAGTCTACCCTGAAAAGTGCTGTCACACACACACACACACACACACACACACACACACACACACACACACACACACACACACACACATATGTATACATACAATATTCATGCTACAGCCAAGCCTGGGACATTTAACGATGGGGTGGAATGGGGGTGCCTAATGAACATAAGAATCAGCCCTGCTTCCCTCCCGTTGACTCCCACTGTGTCATTCTCTGGAGTTGTTTCGACATTAGTCACACACTTTTCTCTCTGCTCCCTGTCATTGTCCTCTCTTCCTGTTCTCCCTGTTACACCACCTCTTAATCCCATCCTTTCAAGTTTGTACAATTTCTCCCAGCAGAGGAAATATTCTCATTAAGGAGACACAGGCTGACAAGGAACGTCTCGAGCAGCATTTGAACTTTTACAAGTCGGCATCTTTCAAGTCAGGTTTCTGAAAAGTTCCCCAGAACAAATAGAACCTGAAGTGTAGTTTTTTTTTTTTCAGTCAAAAGTTTGAGATTCTTTTGGCGGTCCTGACATGGAGGGTCCCTCAATTAGCCACAAGAGTAGCTCTTCAGGCGTGTGCTGTTGGAGTGCCTGCCTCTTTAAAATAACAACAAAAAAGCCTTGAGGAGCAGAGTTGAAAGACTTACGGTCATCCTCATTGGCTCCAGTGCAGACACAAATGACAGCCATTTTTCAATATGTCTGCAAAAGTTTCTCAAGCCTTGTGGCGTCTTTTGATGTCCACCAGTGAGTCTGTAGCTCTGAGGTTTCCGTTCAAACTTCAGATCTTGCTCTGTTGTTAGTGAATTACTGGACTGAGCACAAAGGAGTGGTTTGCAAAGTGTATAGTTGGGAAACAACAGTTGTATTTAATGGTGTTGTAAAAGGAACAAACATTTTTTTTCTACAATAGTTTGTTTGTTTAGCTCCAGTGACGTGACTTCAACTCAACATGTCCATTTCATTTTTATATATGAGCTCCCTTTTAATTGATTATCAACAATTTGGACTTCTGTCTCAATACTTTGAACACAGCATTAATTATTCGTAAACACAATACAACTTTGTGGAGCCACCTCTGACAGTAACATTGAACCATTTTGTGACTTATAGTGACCGATGCCTCAAAGGTAAAACGCAATATACCAGTTGAATAATGGTGCTGTCCATATTCTTCTATATCGTGCTACTTTTAATATCTTTAGCATTGCCGGCTATCAAAGGGCTTGATTTAGTTTTCTGCACAAAAAGTGGTGAAAGAGATGTAAATTATCCATTTGTTGTCATCTTAAATCTTTCTATTTATACCAAATCTTTCTTTCCATTGTTTCTTTTTCCATCGCTGCCTCTTTGCTTACAGGTATGCGTGTGTCTGTTGTCGTGTTTGAGACTGAATCCTCTCTAACATGTTGCTGGACCAGCTGAAACATGCAGAAAAATGATATCTTCAACTGCCTGAATTTTTCACACGACTACAGCTTGCTCAGGGCAAAACTCAACTATGTTGGGATGACATGATGCTGAAAATGATGATGACTAAACAAAGCCACGAGAACTATGCCTGTAAAAGAGAACAATATATCCCCTTTACTGAATTCTGCAGCTTTATTGAATTGGTCACATTTTAATGTCATACATTCCGTGCTTTAAAACGTGCTGTTTTTGTCTCCACCGTTCTGCCTTCGTTTAAATTCTGCTCTCAGATTACCTTTGCTGCTCATTTCGTCTTGGTGCTTTAGAAAGACGAGATGAAACAGGTTGTGGGAAATAACTATTAGTGATGCCTTTGGATGCAAACTGCAGCAAATAGGACCATTGGCACGTTGACTAAAGGAGCAGAGAGCTGATGTTAGTGGGCGAGATGGCCAAAGTTGCTCTGACTTTCTCTTGAGGTTGCTCTGTGCTCATGATTGAAAACTTGAAAACAACAACAAAAGTGATAAAAAGCATCAGTTTTGTCCAGACCCTGTGAGGATGTGGTAAATTGGTGCTCAGTACTATTATGGTCTTGTAATCCTGAGGTTGCAGTTTTGAGCCCAGGTTGTGGAAGGGCATCCTACATAAAGCAAATTGCCAAATGTTCATGTGAGTTCGCTCGCTGTAGTGACCCCTGAAGGGAGCAGCCAGAAGAAACTCACTGTTGTCTAAATCCTGTCATTCATGCAATTCAAATGTAAATAAAACCAAACTATTTTTTTTATGAAAATCTCCTTCACATTTATTTTACTTTGGATAAAAGCTCATCTGTGTGAAACTGCCAGGACTGACAATTTTAGCATCAGCTGTGTTCAGTTTAAAGGTATTTTACTAATAAATAGATATGTGAGCAACCATAATTTGTGTTATGTGTATTAATGTGCCATACTGTATATAATTTATTAAAATTTTACTTTCATAGTTTTAATCAGTCAAGGTGGGTTTGATCAACATTTCCTGAGACATTCATTACTTTCTTACTCATTTCAGTCCATGAGCAGACCATTTTTAAAGAAATGTCAGTCAGTCAGTCAGTTAGTTGGTTAGTTCATTTCAATTCAGTTCATTTATATGGTGCCAAATCACAACAAAGTTGTCTCAGGGCACTGAACAGGAACATTCACATACATAGAAAAGCCAGTTAGTAAAGTTCCCTATCCAAGGAGGTCAGCAGAAAAGTTGAATCTTCACTTCATCACAGTCTCCCATCCTGAGCAAGCACAGTGGCAACAGTGGAAAGAAAAACTCCCTTTTAACAGGAAGAAACCTCCAGCAGAACCAGACTCAGGACAAGCAGTCATCTGCTTTGACCAGCTGGGTCTGAGAGGACAGGAAGGAGAGACAAATGAACACAGAATGGCAGGTCCAGATATGTAGGTGCAGGTGAGGTTGAGCAGAGTAAGTAAAGACAGTAGATATAGTGAAGAATGATAGTCAGTTAATTAGTTAATTGGTTAAGTCTGACCTATGAAATACCAAGGCATAAAAACAGCTTCTAAACTCAGCAGATAGGAGAGACTGCTACGGAGCCCCGGAGGGGACATGGGGATTTTTTTTTTCTTTTGCGTTCCCTCACAATAGTTTTGCGTTCCCTCGCAAAAGTTTTGCGTTCCCTCGCAATATAGTGTTACCTCACAGACAACAGCAGCAATGTAACAGACCCCTGTATTTGAGGTTCATGCAGGAGTTTGTGACTTGGCGCTATTTAAATAAACTGAATTGAGTTGCAACACACACTGGATATCCTTATACTGTACTGTATTTAAGTTTCTTTGAGGGAGGAACCTTGTTGTCTGAGGTGACACTACATACAGTACAGTATTGCGAGGGAATGCAAAAGTGTTGCGAGGGAACGCAAAACCTTTTGCGAGGGAATGCAAAACTATTGCGAGGGAACGCAAAAGAAAAAAAATTCCCCATGTCCCCTCCGGGGCTCCGTAGACTGCTTATCACAGAACCAATTTTAGCATGAATCTTATAGGCACTTTGTTAAGAGCAACCTGACACAAAGGCACAATTTGTTCCCTTTCCTTCAGGTGAATCTATGAAAAATACCAGAAGTATCACACTTTGATATGCATAAATCCACCAGTAGCACCAACAAGGTGATTCCCAAAGAGCTATCAGAAAACTTGACATGCAGTACACCAACTGAAGGAGGATGTAAGTCTTTGCTAGGAGTATATTTGTCTATTTATCAAAGACGTGAATTTCTGAAATTGTTAATCTTAGGTAACTTGTCTTGTTTAGTTTCTTACATTTTTAAGCACAACATGCTGTTGCCGTCCGCTGCAAGGGCTGGTCTAAAAATGTGTGAAAATGCATCTAAAGCTCCAAGAAAAACAATCTTTGAAAGACCTCCTCCCCCTCCAGAGAGCATGAAAGCTGACTAAGACCAAATCCTAAACTCCTTCAAAGCAAAACTAAAACTTGCAAGTTTGTGCAAGACTGTTGCACATTGTACTGTATATGCTAGGGAACGTTAAATATCATGTATATGGGGCTTCTGGCAGGAACAAACAGAAACTTGTCAAACACTGATTGCAGGTGACTGAGTGTGGACAGGAAGAGAGGAGTGCTGTGGTGTGAAGGTTATTTTTTTTATACCCCCCAAAAATGAAAGACATTCAAAGCTAAACAGTCAAAATCTGGCTTGAGATTAGAAACGTTCTAGTTTGATATATGTGTGCTTGAGGGGCTAATTTATGTGTGTTTATATTCAGCTTGTGTCCAAGTGTTGCTGTGTATCTGGGTGTCTGTGTGTGTTCCTGCTCTGATAAGAGGGATGAGCTTTCCCAGGTCCCCTGCCTCTTTCATCTGTGGAGGAGTGACAGGTTCCCAGGGTCGTACAGGTGACCCTGCCTGCACACTGTCATTAAGTTGTTACATCACCACCTAATTACACTGCATCAACTCACACATGGACCTTAAAAACAAACGCTTTAGATACAGAGTGAAAAGGAGGAGAGCAGTTTAAAAAAAAAAAAAAAAAAAACCGACCCTCTTTGGTGAGTAGAAAGAAACAAACCGAGCTGGAGACTGATGACATGTCTGGACATGAGTCAGAGGCTGATGTCAAAGCCAGACAGACAGAACAACATCCAAGTGGCCTTTCCAGAAACTCGGATGAAAGTTGACACAAATAAAAGCACAAAGCTCTCAGACCTAAGGAGGATTGAAAGCGTTTGTGTGAACGTGGGAGTGTATGTGTTTGTGGGTGTGCGCACAAAAGAAACTGTTTTTTTGTTGCTGTTTATTAGCAACGCTAGGCAACAACGGTGGCAGTAGCTCCATACACCTGCAGTTCAGCATGCCAACATGCCAGTCACACACACACACACACACACACACACACACACACACACACACACACTGTGTGCCCACCTGGCACTGCATGGTACGAGTGAGCAGCAGAACCCCGTGTTTGTTCCTTTTGTATTCACCAAGAGAGTGTTAATGAATCTTTTTGCTTTCACTCTGTGGGAGTTATCTATTTTCTCTGTTTTTTTTTTCTCTCCTCTTTCTAGAACTCTCTTTATTTCTCCTTAATAAAAGGACAGTGTTATCTCCATCTCCTCCCCTCAGCCTTCAGTCACTTATTGAACCGACCCAGCAGACACAGGCAGATCTATTCACAGGGGTCCACTCAGTACTTAAACACCAGTGGATGTTGTGAGGGGGCAGAGCTCCTGAGAGCGGATACGTGATGCCCAGTCCATTGCTTTGAAAGTCTCCACACACTTTGTTACAAACACCCGAGTCCTTTAACGTCTCCTCTTCATTACATCCTGATGGAGGTACCGATGGGTTGGCTGCTGGCCAACATTTATTCTGTTTAGCGATCGTAAAAAAGTATTTGTGCAAAGTAGAAAAGGTGCATCTTCTGTTACTACTTTAACTGATCGTCATAAGCATTGGAAAACATTTGACTGACATATTCATCTGACATATTCATATTCATGTGATTTTCTACATTCTGTCTTATCATATGTCTCTTTATGCAACTTTGACATCTTTGAAAAAAAAAATCTGTATTTCTCTCTTATGATTGTCTATTGTTGATTATCCAATGAAAATCCACCGTTGCTGTTGTCATCATCCTTAGTTTGTAGCCCAGTCTCTCTTGTAAATGAGTCCTTGAGGCTCACTGAGATTAACCTGCCTAAATAAAGGTTGAATGAAAAAATCCATAATTATATATTTTTTTAAAAAGTGACAATCACTCAGTGAGAAACTCCGTTTAAAACTTTATGTTACAGTGAAGTCCACCATGGCGTTGTGTGTGATCCGTTCAGTGAAAATCTAAAGAACACGGCGACGCATTAAAAATTAAACCACCAATGTTCCAGTGGATAAATGACCTTACATTACTTTGTACATTGCATTTATTTAAAGCTGCTTAATAGGTGTTTGCTGGGTAAATAAAACCCACAAACTGGTATTACTGGTTTCAAAAGTTTGTTAGTCACACACACTGTTTTGCATCCACTCTACCATAAAATAGTATTAAAGAATTTAAATTAATTCAATGCTAACTAATGCTAATACAGAATTAAAACCTTTTTTTTTCATAGAAAATGGAGTCTGTAATGCAGTTTTATTCAGTGCTAAGAGTGTAATCTAACAAAAAAATTGTGAAATCTAAAATATTGAATATAAATAGACAATAGACGTACAGAGTGAGTATATAACTTGTTCTCAGCTAAATAATCTAGGTGGAATGGGTAAGTGATGAAGGACACACTCCTCAGTGTTTTCTTTCTTTTTTTTTATTTCAAATATCTTAACTCTCCATCTGCCCTTGGGTCAAAATGACCCATGAGGCCTAAATCTGAAAAGGAAGCCCTCTTGGGTCCAGCAGGAGGGTCAACATTGCATTTATTATGTTTTTAGATTAAAAAGCTGCAGCTAAATGAAATTTTAAAGCATGTTTTCAGAACAGCAAAGACTATCGGTTTTATAAAATGCAAGAATGCAAAAGGTGCAGCGGCAGTGCAAAATTTAAACTGACATAAGTTCATTGCATGACTTTACATGTATAAAAAAATCAACTGAACTGGTGAAAAATGAACTTGTTTTGTTTCTAATATAATGGTGCACCGAACTGTTGGACTTTACGTCACATTTTTTGGACCAAATAAACTTATTTCTCCTCTTTTTAAAATTAGCCACGTCCACTGCGGCAGGGTTCTGGCTGGGTGAGTGGAATGATCTGTCTCGTGCGTGGTTTAGAGATTTAGGAGTGTGGAAACGAGCTTGACTTGTCGCGTTTTGTGCATGGAATGATGACTCCTGCGCCTCAGTCGGTGCGCACTCAGACCTCTGTGCGGCTTTTTGAAAAAGGCACAGCTGCTCGGGATCAGTGAAGCGGAGGAGGAGGAGGAGGAGGAGGAATAGGAGGAGGACCTTGGGGTGTTGCCTCCCTCCTTCTCCCTCCCTCATCAGCATGAGTGTGTGTGAGTGTGTGTGTGGATGCACCGCGGGAGTGGGTCAGTCCACCACCGCTGCTGACTCTTACAGGCGGTTCCTCAGTTCTCAGCAGAGGATCCTCTCTCTGCCTCTTCCAGTCAGTCAGACCCACGCAGAGGAGGGATGAGTTAACCAGGGACAAAGGTGGATGGTAGTAGAAATGAGCGGGCGCGTGCTGAATGGGAAAACGCTGCAGCTCCCGGCTTCGCGGCTGCAGCGCGCCGGGAGGAGGACAATGCACTATCTGTCAAGGTAAAGAGCAGATATATACGGTGGGACTGCCGGGGGTGGGCGGAAGAGAAGCTAATTAACACACTGGTGACACTGTTTTTTAAGTGCGCGCGTGCGTGCGTGGAGTGCGAATGTGTTAAACTGAGGTTCCGGTGCGTAAAAGCGGAACCGCGGCTTCTCCAGTCCAACGTCTGCTATTGTGACTGCTCTCTGATGAAGAACTGCGCGCGCGTGTCAGTTTAGTTGTTTTATCAACACGTGGGTGGAAGTTATTCACAGATGAAGCCAACCTCTGTGCGCAAAACGTGCACGTGCTGAATCAGGTGGAGGTGCCAGGATGGTGCGGCAGCCTCAGCGCGTACACTATCAATTCATTAGATAGACGATGGGATGAGCGTCTGTGCACGCGCGCCTTAAGTGCATCTGTCTATTGTCGTAATGTGCACGTAATGGCAAGTGGACGTCTGGCAGTGCGTGTGCGTGCGTGTGAGAGCGAGACGTGCGTGGGTGTGTTTGCATTGATCCAGGACGGATCTGCGTTTTTCCAAAACTGCTGACCCACATTCAGAGTGATGCTTTCTCTCTGGATGTTCGCTGCAGTGACTGGGTGGAAACCAGCGAGCCTCCCTTGAAATCATCCTGAAGCCCCCATCATGGTTCATCTAAACGCACTGGGCCCATCATTATTTGCACTGGGGCCTGTTGGTGGCTGAGGATTTCTCCCTGAGTTAGGCTGAACAGACAAATACAACAAAGTGGACAATGAGTGTTGAAGTTTCTGCGGGCTGGCTCATTGACCTCCATAATTCCTATTGAAACAGACACATGCACACACTATGAGCACAAAAGCTTTTATTATTCACAGACACACTCTCCTGCATCAGTCCAGGGTGTTTTATCAGCTGCAGCCTAAAGGAGGAGACGGGAGATAATGTTTTTGCTCACATGTGTATGTGTTTCTGCTAGTACCAAACAATATATATACTTATAAACCACTGAATGGATTTTAAATGAAATTTTCAGGACATAATCACGATACATTTTAGCTTTAGAGTCAATCCAACTCATACCACTGATATAATCAGCACAGTTATAGCTCAGTTTGTGTGGCAGTTGTTGAAGGTCATGCACAACACTCTGAGCATGAGCTTGAGCATAATGTTACTCTCAACGTCTGACCAAAGGAACTGTTGCTTTGTAATTTGCGAAATGATCTATAATTCGGGCATGAAGGATGGCAAGCATGTGCATTTCTTAAAGGAATGCTAATCCCTTAAATTATCCGTCTGTTTGAGTTGGATATGTGCGCTCAAACAGACTCGTTTTCGCAAGACCGATAAATGGTGAAATAATATTACACACTTATATATGACTGAAGCCAGAGCTGCTGCTTATCTTATATGAGGGCTGTCATCGTCAGTATGTGACATTAAACATGTCTGCAGACATTAAAAATGGACCTTTGACCTCATCCAGCTAACACAGTCAGCTCTGCTGGGTCTATTGAAGTGAATCCACCAGTAGCTTCAGGTGTTTCTTTGTGCGTTTTGCTTGTGGTGTCATTGAAACGCTGTAGAAACAGTTTGCTCAGCATGGCCTACCCCTGCAGCCACCCCACCCCACAGCCTCATCCAAACTGCAGATTGTAAACAATTATCTCTTGGTTTGGTTTTAATCCAGTAAATATGAAGCATCATCACATTTGCATCATGAGCTTTACAGTGAAGAACGTTTATCAGGCCATTGGGGCATAAGGCTTGTCTGGTGACAATTAATTAATTAACATGTTTGTTTTTTGATCAAATAACCTGTTCACCTGTACAATGAAGGCACGGCGGTGAAGTGTAGACGCAACATCTGGAACGTCTGTGATCTTTCTATCCAAAAAAAAAAAAAAACAGCATCATTTTGACCGTTCTCACAATCTTTAGGGCTTGAGATGTAAATCCAGGGTCAGAGATTTAGGTCACTCTGTTTTGGAAACAGACTTATTTGCTGACTCAGGTTCAACAGCCTTACCCCCTCATGATTATCCATGCATGAGAGCACTTTAATACTCTTTAACAAGCAAACATGCCGACACATGCAGGAATAAATTTAAATTTAACAAAAATGCTGATGTTGCTGAAACCGTAGATTACGCATGAGAAGTCAAGCAATTTAGAACTTTTATTGGTTTTTATGTACAGCTTTGGGATTACTGAAGTCACGCCATTAACTGATGGATAGGTCAAAATAAGTAGGTAATGTCTTCATTACAAATAAGTTAACTTTTTTACCAATTACACTGAAGTTTAATCAGAAATGACTCCTGTTGTGTTGTCATGGTCTCTATAGGACCTAATGACGTCCAACGGTTCAGCTATCTGCTTTCAATGTACACAGAGAGGGAGCACCTCTTCTTAAAATTATAGGAAATATGAAAAAGTTAATTTGATCTTAAAACATGGAGCCAAAATGACACCAATGATGCTTTGTCAATAACTCTTTAGAAAGCTTGATTTACGAGCCAAATTAATGCCAACAGATATGACAGATTATAAAACGATAGCTGCTACAGCACTCATTTATCCCTGATGGTAGATCTAGTATTTATTTATTTGTTTAGTGCCTGACCTGTTTTAGAACATAATTGCTGGTATTTCTATATTATCTGTTATTT
>JARVGS010000127.1:19491154-19520969 GCA_031762315.1 Hypsolebias antenori
CAGTATATGTGTGATTCCTTGTGTATGTTCCTTTGTACTGAAACTTTGGCACATCAATCAATAAAGTTCGATCTTATCTTATTTTGGCCATTTATTTAAGTCTTGATATAATTAAAGAAATAACGTGTGAAAAGTGGCAGCACGGTGGCACATTTGGCAGAGCTGCCACCTCTCAGCGAGCAGGTCGCCCCAGTTCCACTCCAAGCCGGGGGCCATTCTGGGTGGAGTTTGCATGTTCTCTCCGTGCATGCGTGGGTTTTCTGCGGGTACTCCGGTTTCCTCCCACAGACAGTCTGATTAGTAACTCTAAATTGTCCCTAGGTGTGAGTGAGAGTGAATGTTTGTCTCGTTTGTCTCTGTGTCCCTGCTTGAGACCTGTCCAGGATGTCCTCTGCCTCTCGCACAGTGACAGCTGGATATGGGCACCAGTGACCCCCCACAAACCAAAAAGGAAGAAGCGGGTGAAGATATGGATGGATGGATGGATGGATGGATGGATGGAGGGACTTGTAAAAAGTCATGTAAAGCTGTCATTGTTGTACTGTAATGTTAACTTCATTGTAAACGAGCTCATTTTGGCTGTAAAGTTGGGAACTTTAACACAGTTCATGAAGATAAATTACTGTAGTTTTCTCTTCTTTGCCATCTTGTTTCAGTCTTTTAACCCTGACAGTACTCAGTCGTTTCAAACTTTGCTGTGTTTTAAATACATTTTCCTTGACAGGAGTTTAAAAGTACCGGTAAGATGAACTTCAACATCGTCTTAACCTGATACACCGCAAGTTTACTTTCCCTGCCTACAAGTTCATTAGGGAGGCCTGTGAGTGAATCAACAGATGTTTGTAAGACATGCTGTATACACCTTTTTTATTACACGCAGGAGCCAGCGTTCACAATCAGAGCTCATATTTTCATGAGGTGATCCTCCTGTGGTTCTAAGTTTTTTTCTGGTACATCAAAGCAAAAGAAGGAGCAAAAGCCAGACAGTTTTGCACCTTGACTAGGATAAGAGAACAGCTTTAAGACTAACATACCAGTAAGCAGCCGCGGTGAATCGTGACCCCAGGGTGTTTGTTTTACCTGACACTGAGGCCCTTTAGGTAAATATGGGGAAAGTAAAATGTGATGTGCAATGGGACAACTCTGGTTATAGATGAAACAAAAATGTCAAAGTTGTAGATTTTTGATTAAAATAGAACCCCATCGGCATGCCGTTTTCACTCAGTGTGTGCACTCGTGCAGTGGTATGCTTATGTGTCTTCTCCATATGTTGAAGGATTAGGGAGTGGGAACCCAGAATACACTCGCTGGAATGTAAAGTGTGTGTTTTGAGTTGCTCGAGGGCAAAGAATGTCTCCGAAACTCGGTGTAGCAACACGAAGTGGTCGGCGTGTGTGCTATAAGTGACAGCAGGTGATGGGTGTGGGTTCGAGGGTGCGCCGTGAGTCCTGTTGGTCACCACCACATGTGGTCATGTATGCGAATGCAGACAAAAACATACATAAATCGACACGTCTCTCCTCTTACTTGTATGTGAGTAATGTGTGTTTTATTAGGCGTCTACTGTGTCTTAGCCAGCAGACGGGATAGAGTATCTCGGCTCCAGTTAAAGGACTTTCAGCTTTTTTTCTGGTTCGTTGGTGTTTGGACACCCTTTGGCAGGTGCTCCAGTCAGATTTGTACTCTTTTTGTTAGATTAGCTTTAAACTAAAGCTACATACCCATACTCTTCTGTTTTTTTTTTTAATTTGCCCATCTTTGTGTCTAAAAATATCAGAAATTTATTTTTTTCCAAGTACAGAAACGATGCTAACTTCTGAAGTATCGTTATTCCACAATCAGTTGATTCACATCAGAAACAATTATTTTATTAGCCTTTAGTTTTACAACACAGCAATAATAATAAAAAAAGATATTCTCCAAAGCAGGAATACCCAACCAGTATTTTTTGGGATTTTGACTCTATGACCAGTTTCACACCAACAAAGCACATTCAGACTGGAGTGTACTGTTAACTACAATGCACATTGTACTTATTACAATTACATTACATTTAAGTTGTGCAGTACAACCAATATAAAGCACATATTTTGTTAAAAAAAAAAACCATTTAAAACATTGCAACTTACCATCACACCCCCCCCCCCCCCCCACCACCACCACAAGGACTTTCCCATTGAGAGGACATTAAAACGACACTAGTATAACACATTCTACACTTTAATTTGAGTTACTCTTATCGCAGAAACCAAGCTTTGCAGAGATACTTAATTTGACTTATAAACGTCTTTAATGATCTCAAGGCTTGAGCATTAGTTTTGACTCTGATCCAGATCAGGCTCTCAGATGAGCTTTTGCCCTGACACTATTTGTAAGTAGACTATGGTAAATGGACTGTACGGTACTTATATAGCATCTTTCTGCCCTGGTTTATTTAAAACTACATTTAAAACATTACAGCTCATCAACATCACACATTCCATGCTTCTATCAGTATACAGCACATTCTACCATGTACAATATATGTTTTTAGCAGTGATGGAGGTACACGCACGCCTTGGTTAAATGCTGTCTGGAAAATTCTGTGAACTTAGGCAACCACTAATTGGTCCCAAAGATACAGCTGTGCAATGCTGTGTGTATCATAACTGAACAGTGTCCTCTGTCCACCAACTTAAAAGTATTTTATTTCTTCTTTTTGTTTTCCAATGCTAAGTCGCTTTTGACTTGGTATTGAATGTTTCGCAGCTTGGCTTGTGATCTGATGGTTGGGGAATTCTTCTGGTAAAGGAGTCATTTATGCCGCATTTTACCCCCAACAGGTTAGCTGTGTCATATTTCCCTGTATTCTCATAGAAGTACTATCTTGTTTGTTTTCAGCTCCACACAGCTGTCTGCTGCTTAGCTTGAACGGCCCCAGGCTTTGTGACTTTACAATATTCTGTTGATTAAAAAGCAGCTGTCAGCGGTAATGCTGGTGTTTGTGCTGCTGCGTGTGTCTTTTTGCACAGCTGCTTCAAGTTAAAAGCAATCTGGAATAGGCATGCTTTATTCAAAAATCGGTGCCTCCTGCTCTTTCTTGTCCTCCTTTACCTTCCTTTTCGCTCTCTCACTTTCTCTTCCTTCTTTCTGTCATTTTCAAACCAAAACATCCCCTGTGCGCCGTTAATTCACACAGCCGTTAAGTCAGCTGACACATATGGAGGAAGGCCAGAGGTAACTCTACCCCACGGTCCAACCCCTGTCTTGGGCCTCTGCGTGCCGGGGTTCCCCTCCTGAACTCCTCCCTGGTTCGTAGCTGTTGAGTTGGGGCTGAGAAGCTCCCCACCCTGCACCCCAGTTTAAACTACTTATGAAGGAGATTTAAAAATCCATTCCAAGTTGTCTCGAGAGTGCTGTCCTTCTTCTGCTTCCTGCCTTTTTTTTGTGCAGAAGAGAGGGACTTTAGAGGTCAAAGGTCACTGGCTTATAGCAGAGATCTTCTGGTCATCTCCTAAGAAAAAAGGAAAAGTACCTCCTCGCTTATTGTGCCTTCACAAATAAGAAGGCAAGAACAATTTATGAAGAACATTTTTAAAATGTCTTCATGTGTAATTTGTCACATATCGTATATCTGTATGCTGAGATGACCACCAATAATTCACACGCTTAAAAGCAAGTGGAGTCAGGCTTGGTGACAATTTCAAAACTGAAAAAAAAAAAGGGTTTCCACCGGGAGCCTGAGAAGCTGCGGCTACGGTGAGTGCAGCCATCTTGGCAGACATATCACCAATTAAAGTCACTTTAATGCCACTTTAATTAGTGATATGTGACTTATCTGTGCTGCTCATCATCTCATGCTGCTGTATTCATTCATACCCATCTACTCACTGCAGACTCATGTTCAGGCTGCTGTTTAATATACTGTATTATTTTACATTATTAGTGTTTAGCATATATCTTAGATCTTTTAGCATGTTGTATGGCATTCATTTAGCATATATCTTACTCTATCTCATATTCTTGCATACCGTTTTCTTTTTATATTTTGTATTATTGCTGTTTTGGGGTGTAACTGGGACCTTGAGTACACAATTTCGTTCCACCTCATGTACCACATGTGATGCGAATGACAATAAAGAACCTTGAACCTTATTTTAGTACATAAAATCAATCCTAAATAATACAAAAATGCAGAGTTTTCATTTTTTGCAGCTTACAAATACCCACAGTGGGCTTGTTTAGACTGTGTGGAATTAACCTTTCAACTTTAACCATATTTGAGTTGAATAAAAGACAGAAGATATCACAGAAGAGTATTTCCTTGTAAGAAATCAGCTACCGGTACATACATTTGGGTCCCTCTATTTATTTATTTTTTAAATTATTATTATTAGAGTGTACATTATGAGAAGATCAAAATGGCCCTGTGGGATGCCATGATGAACAGTCACATTTTTCTTCCAGAAGTTTTCTTTATTCAGTATTCCTTTTAGAAGTTTTAGAAACTCTCAGAATTCTTCTAATGTCACAGGAAGTGAATGCATTTATAATGGCTCCAATATGTTGGACACTCATGAGCTGGTATAAGAACAGAAGAAAATCTGTTTTATTTGCTGTCTAAGAAGATTTTCTCCTATTGTTTTACTGTATGATCTATATATCTACACATACACACACACTACTGTCATACTCAGAAGGAATATTTTATTGATCAAAATTTCTATTTCATTTAACTTTCCATCCAGAAAGCCCTCAGGCATGTTTTTCAACATGTCCTCCGTCTTTATGAGGAAAAAGCCTGGAAGAGTGATCTACCTCTGTATGCATCTAACACACCTTGGAACCAGCAAATACATTAACTGCTCGGCTTTAGCGTAACCCTCAGCAAAGCTGTGACTTTAGCAAAACTGCACTTCTACTCTGCTCATTACATCACACATTTCTGACAGCTAGTTCCAGCTTCGCCCGGCGGGGACGGTTGTGACCCAAACCTAGCGGCCATTCCTGTCGGCTCTATGCCCATCAAAGGCCCAACACATTTCTCTTCAGCTTCGGCCATTTAGGGATGCGCTGTTTGTATTTCCACTCACACCTCTAGCCGAGGCCACGAATCCTGGTGGCAGATGGAATTAGCAGTAAATGTGAGCTCATTAACTCCAGCCTGTTCTGTAATCCCTTGTAATGCCCAAATACTGCTGGGTGTGTCCATCCGTGTTAGTGCGCACAAAAAGGCTGTCCAAGCAGTTATTGTATATGGTTTCATTCCACACTGTGGAAACAAAGCAGAGAAAATTACAAATGGTGCTAAAGGGGAAATAAATTGTCCGTGTTCTTGCAGGCCTGTTTTTTTTTTTTTTTTTAATTGAGGCTTGTCTGTGATAAGACACAGTGCAACTGGGAGACTGCACTGGGACTTTAATTAAAAGCCACTTTTATTGGCAGATTTGCTGTTAATTACTTTGCAAGCGCCCAAAGCATCCAGACAACAACGTGACATTGTTAATAAAATTTAGCAGAACTGTTTGTTTTTTTTTAATCATTGAGTAAATGTCAGCACAGCATGTGGAGTAGTTGATGTTTGATAAGAACATGCCATTGCTCCAGATATCAGCAGCTGAATTATCTGTTTGCATAAATATATTCACAGGTGAGGTGTTATATAGTGGCTGCATGTCTGCAGTACCATGTACTGTATGTGTGGGGGGCGGTGGGTTTGTGTCACAGTATCTGGAGACTCTCAAGATATAATAAGGGCTTTGCCTGCACAGGGACTTCTTCCATGACCCTAAATGGTGCTGCAGCAAGGGATTATCTTTTGCAGAAGAAAACATCTTAGATAAAGAAAAATCTTGGTGCTCTTCAGTATTTCAAAGGTTTGGGAAAAGGTTATACTGTTTTGATTGGATGATTATAATTCATCCATGCGCTTAATAATGCACTTGGATGGTTCACAGATCTGTGTGCAAGGCCATGTGTTTGTGCGTGTGTGTGTGTTATTGTTTCCTGGTGATAAGCTGATGAAGTGGTCCAGGGACCCATATTGTTAACCATCTGTGCACACCAACCATACGTCATTCCTTTTTCCCCCCATTATCAGCAAGCTGTTTTATTAATGGTATTGTTTTTTTTTGTTATTGTTAATATTGTTATTATTATTATTACATCTTATAGTTTAATCTGTTAAACTGTATTGTCCCACCACATGGTCAGTTCTGTGAACATAACAAAGTTGCAGCTTATCTGAAAATAGGTGTGGCCGGTCGTTCGCTCCACTGCAAATGAGTCGTCGGTGTTTTCTCAGCGTGTTTGCTGCTATGTGTGTGTTTAGTGTTACTTCAGGTATTTGGTTTAGATCCTATTTATATGTAGACTTAAACTTGCAGATGACGTTGAAGCAGGATGTTTTCAGCCCAACTGTTTAATAAGTCATTTTATTTTTTTACAGTACACATTTTGTTTCAGTTCAGTTTGTTTTTCTTCACTTAGTTGAACTTTGTGAACACCACAAACAGAAAACATATTCATGCTAACACCTCCTGTAAGGTTGAATGTGGCGTTTTTAACAGTGTGGTTAAGTGCTTTTTTACTTCCTCATGCAAGGCCTGAAATACGTCTGCTCACGCTAAAGGGAACTTTTTTTTTTAACAATCATGTCATCAGAAACTCTTATCACTCACCAGTTTAGCCAGTTTACTGCCTTCTGCAGTTATATCATCTATACCCAAATGGATTTTAAATGGGTTGTTCAGTACCGGTGTGGCGGTGTCCTGCTTTCCATTTGCCTGAAAAAGGCATCACTTTACCCAGCAGCACATCTGATTTTAGACATTTTGGTTTCTGCCTTTTGACTCTGTGGATTTTAATAGAAATGGAAAGTTCCTGTCCCGCAGAGTTTCCATAAATTTACACAAGTTTGAGTTGAACGGTTGTTTCCACTTGACACCCTGGAAAAGACGTGTTCAACCCCACGAGGGGACAGAATATTTTTCGATTTATCTTTCGAAAGATCTGGAGTCACTCTGCGTCCTGTCATTTCCCCGAACTGACTCTTCAACAGACCTTTTCATTGTTTTCTAATCCAGTGTGGTCTGACAGGTTTGACTGAAGGTGTTTGCCATTTCACAATTAGTCACGTTTTGTTTGAGTTCGTGCAGCTTTACAGAGCATTCTTGAATCCTCCTTAATGAGTTGAATAATCTGGTCCTGATGCTAATCACAAGTACAACTCAACTGCAAATCAGATGATCCCACTCCTTTTTCATTTGTCTTTTGTCTGTGTTTTTGTGCGTCGTCTAAACTAGAATAATGACATCCAAATTCTAACAAGGCGTTACCTTATAAGGACTTCCTGTAAACGCAGAAATACAATGCTGGTACTTAAGATAAAAAGTGATTTACTTTGTATCAGAGTAAGGGCTGAGTTTTAGGATTTTAATTATATTACCGCATTTTCTGCCGTAAACGTTGCACCGCCCTGTAAGTCACATCAGTCCAAATATGTCTAATAAAGTGGAAAAATCCATAAATATGTTGCTTCGCTGTTTAAGTTGCATCTATTATGCGTCACTGCTGATGCGTTGCATTTGTTACACATCACCACTGACAACCTGGAAATGTGGGCCGGTGTTGTGGCAAAAATCGATTGGCTGCCAAATGGTGGATGCGGGAGCGTGCATGGGAGGACTTTACAATAATTTAACAAGAGTAACACTTAAAAACAATTATTTGTTTACTTGAAATTATAGTAAAGGTGTGTCTCAGTCTAACTTTTGCTTAATGAATGCACTTTGACGGTCAAATCAGCTGCATTTCAAAAGCCGATACGCAGAAGTAGGCATGTGCGGGGGACAACTCGCTGTGCGTTTCTTTGAAATTTAACAAGATAACCACCTAAAAACAATTATTTGTTTGCTCGCCTTTATAGTAAAGGTGTGTCTCAGTTTAACTTTTACTTAATAAAAGTACTTTAACGGTCAAATCGGCTGTATTTTGAAAATATTTGGTGCTTCTGTGCTCCGGGGGCACGCAGACAGGGAGGAAATCAGGAAGGAGGAATGCTGCATATTTCTTCGAAATTTAACAAGATATGCACTTAAAACAATTATTTGTTTGCTCAAAATTTTAGCAAAGGTGTGTCTCAGTTGAGCTTTTACTTAATAAATGCACTTCAATGGTCAAATCAGCTGCATTTTGCCAGGGCGGTGCAGCAAAATGAAGCTGATTTGATGGTTGCTCCAAGCGAGCTGGACAGAAGTGGGAGGCTGTGGCAAGCCGATTGTGTCACCTTTACCTCTTAGATGACACAAAGGCATGCCATACTACTTGAGTGCCATCTAGTGGCTGAAAATGGTAGTGTTCAATATTTTCAGTCAGAATGAATGAAAACGGTCATAGCTCAGCCCAAAATTTGTTTATAAATATGGGAATAAATCCATAAATAAGTCTCTTAGGTGTATAAGTCGCAGGGTATGCAACTTATGCAAAAAACATGACTTATAGGGTGAAAAATATGATAGGTAAAAGTTAGGTGTTAGGATAAAGGTTAAAAATTATAAAGTCACGTTGGATGATTAAAACTAAATGAGAGTAAAGACAGGGTTTGGAAATGCACATTTCTTTGTGGTGAGTTTAGGTGATTACAGACACAAATGTCTTTGTTTTGTGTGCAAGTTTCAAGTGTCGCTTGCTTCAAAAAGTATTTAACTCTGTAGAAAAGCACCACATTCCTCCAAATAGCTGCTATTCAGTTTTAACAATTGTTTGTGTAAATTGCGCACTCATCAGTTATTACCGGTCGGTCTGCTGTTGCAGGCTATCAGGTTTCCAATTCACACAAAACACTGTTCCAACAAACCACAAGCAAATAGGTGTTTTTATTTTCCTGTTGAGTCTTTTGTCCTCTTGTTCAATTTGTCTGCACATCTCTCATTTGTTGGTGTCATAATGAGCAACAAAAATACCCCTTTATTAAAATCTCCACATAATGCAGAAGCCTCTTAATAAATGGCAGCTTCAGCCTTCATACAGCCTGTTTGTGTGGGTGTGGCAGTCTGCTCCCCTCTTCAGACAAAGAAACCATGTCTCTGTGAAAAAGTGATGTTGCTTATTTTAACTACTACTACTTTCTTTATTCTGTAAATAAAAATGTCATATTCAAAGCACGGTATGGCTGAAACCTGCCTCAGCGGGAGGTCATCAAATCTCCGTTTGCTCAGAGCATCATGGTGGATCTTCTTGTCACGCTGTGGGAAGCCCCTTGTGTGCAGATGGCTCTTGATGACCATTTATGTGTGACATTTTCTCTGCTCACAGGGATGCTGCTTTTCACAGGGTTTGCTGTCAGGGAGAGGTGAAGAATAAGCATTGTTACACACAGATCAGCCTAACTGACGTGCATTGCGGCCTAAATCAAATCATCATTGCTATTCTTTTTGCTCACAGGATTATAGTCACAGGACTCCTTTTTTAAATAGATGTCTTTACCCCCCACCCACCAGCTGTGTTCTCCACCCCCTATCTGTTCTAGGCTCAGAAGAAAAAAAAGGAATCTTACATTTAGAAATTGCTCTTTGCTTCTGTAGTTTCTTATCTGCTTTGGATTGCATGATATTTCTTATTAAACAAAACAAATGAAATATGTCAACAAACCTTTGCATAAAACTTGTTTCAGGTTATTTAAAAATGTAAAATATTAAGGAAAGGGGCTTGATGTGAATGGTGCTTGTTGCGAGACAATTCAAGATGTAAAAAACATGATGCGGATGAAGTGTGTGCCGATATAACCGCTACATGTACAGCTGAGCAGCAACTGCTTTAAGATGAAAAACTGGAAGAAAAACTATTGTGTACAAAAAGCAACATTTTAAGTGCATCATGTTCAGAGAAGTATGTTGTCAAAGATTCTTCTCTTTGCTTTGCGCATTTATTTTTATACTTGTAGTTTCAGATCTTTTTTTTTTTTGTCTGTTTGTTTTGCACACTTCTTCACTTGAGTGTTCACATTTCTCATCTGTCTTTTTTCTAATCTCAGCAAATAGAGAAGCGTATGGTGGTGAGATTGACAGTGAAGTTGTTGTAGTAGCTGCATATTCTGTTTTATAATAATAGAAAATATCTAGCTTTTCTTAAAAAAAATCATTCTTGGCCAAAAAACGTTTGAAGAAGCTGAATGGTTGCCACAATTTTAAGCGTAAGAGGCTTAAACTCAGCAGATACCCTCTAAGTTCTTTTGGAGAAATACTTCTGACTTAAGGAGCTTTGGAAAGTGATTTATAATTTCTGCAGTTGGCTGTTCATCTTATAACCAAATCACTGAAACACTGGCTCATGTACATCAATGAACTAAACTATAGCTTAAGCTTTGAAAGCTGATGATCATTTTGACCCCCAGTAATCTCTTAAGTAACATTTATTTGGGTATCAGAGACTCAAGAGCTATTTTTAAATTAAAATGTTTGTCCTAATTCATGACTTTCACTGAAAGAAACTCATTTAATTAAAAAACATTAAAAACATAGAATTTAGCTTTGGCTTTTTGATAATCCATTATCAAAGTAAATATGTGTTTTTATTTATTTATTTATTTATTTTTAATTTACTCAACTACATTTTTGTTGGTACCCTTATTATTTTTGACCCCTGACATTGTCTGTGGCCTCTCTGGTTCCTGTTTTCATTTCTGTCAGATAGACCCATCAAACCCAGCAGAGAGCCTCTTTGTTCTGTTTCCTATCTGAACTAAATTATTCAACAAAGACCTCACTCACATTTAAAGCACAGGTGGATGGGCAGAGAGCTCTGAGGCCTGCAGCAGGATTTCTAAAACTGTTTATCTCCCAGCAGTAAGTGTGTCCATTAAAGACAAAATGCTGCTACTTTGTTAAAATTTTGTTCAAATAAAATCTATTTTGAGTATATTTCAGCTTTTATGGGGAACATTACTATATTCTCCAAAAGAATGAATGATTGTGAAGTTTTAAAACAAGATATTTTGTCTAAAGAGTGAACTCATTTAACAGTTATAAAAAGCTTTCTACTAAAGTAACATCAAAATTAAAAAGCTGAAGGTTAAAATAAGATGATTTCTGAAAAACTGTTCAATCCATTTAATCATTTATTCATTTATTCAATCAACAAAGTCAAAGTTGGCTCTCTGGTGTGTCGGCCCAGTTGCCTTTAATCTGACTCTGGCATGTGCACAGAGCAGGGTTCCTGACTGCCACTTCAAATGTAAAATCTCTGGTCTTTTTGGTTTCAAAGACATCCACACGCTAGACAGGGCCTTTCCTTACCTCCTCCCATCCCCAACTCCCCACTGCCATCATGACCCCCAAGGCTACACTGTGACCCATACAGGCACCCAACCGGAAGGCCCACAGCGCTCCCTCTTCCTCCATCCTCCCCTCATCTGCAGTATATACAGTATGACCTCATTAAACAAGCCCAGCCCTTTGCATTTGCTTTACAGTACAGCTCAACGTCAGTCATCTAATCCTTTAACCCCAATCAGAGACACCCCCCCCCCCCCCCGGACTTCCTAAATGTGACCTATTTTGTGTAAACAAAAAAATATGAATCTGAACCCACACACCTCTTTCCTTCCTCCTCTTCCCTCTCCATAAATCAGCCAAAGCTCACATTATGTCTGCAGATGTTCGTGTCCACATTAGTCAGCATACTATAAAAGAAACGATCAATCCAAACTGATTAATCAACGACAGGTGTCGAGGAAAAATCCATCTGAACTTGGCTGTTCTGCATCCTCACTACTGAAAATTATCCGAATACACCCTTGTGTAATGATGCCATTAGATACTTGTGTTAGAAATGAAAGAGTGCAGCTCATCTGCTCACAGCTGGAAGAAGAATAATTTAATTATAGAGATCTACTGTGGTTTATAAAGGTTATAAAATGACATGTATCACAATAATTCATCTAAATCAACCTTTCTAAACTGGTCCATACCAGAGCAGGACTATCTATCTAAAATCAACTCGATCCAGTTTCTCTCAGGAAGAGTGAGGACATGCTTATTAGTTGTGAAACATTGCTGGGCTTGTGCAACAATGTATGTTCTTCTGTACTATTTTTAAGAGTGAATCCTCTCAGTGGTGCTCCAACTTTCAGGCTGCAGGTTGTTGAGAGTTTATCTAGAACAGACAGTGTTCTAAATGAGGTCTCTGAATATTTAATCAAAAGACAAACCGGAAGATTCAGAGCAAATGAGATGACTTTTGACAAACTGATGAACTCAGACTGATTGCGTTTTTGGTGTTCATATTTAGTTGACATCTACAGGGAATAGGAAAAAAGCCTTTTTTTCCTGCTTTGGAGCACTTTAACTCTTTAATCTTTTGATACAGAGCATTTACCTAAAACTGAGTGTTTCTTCTGGATTTTAAACTCTTAGAAAATAAAATTTCAGTCAAAACCCAAGTTTGTGCATCGAACAATTAGAGTGTAACTTTCCTCTGTTATCCACTTAATTCTTATTGATCTTTTATATAAAAATGTGGTATTTTCTATTTGTTTGAATGCTAAACCATTAAACCTCAAAGCGCTGGCTGCTGTAATAGATTAATTTAGTCTAATTTGTGTCCTTTGTCTTTGTTTCTTTCAGCTGGGATGAGAGCAGCTCCATCAGCAGCGGACTGAGTGACGGTTCAGACAACCTGAGCTCCGAGGAGTTCAACACCAGTCCTACTCTCAACTCCCTCCCCACCACTCCTATTGGCTCTCGCAGAAACTCAACCATCGTGGTAAGAAACACACATTTCAAACCAAAATACACACGCAAGTATTGCTTTTTGAGAGATGAACATGAAGTGTTTGTTGGCAACAGCCTTTTTGATTGCGCTGCTCGTCTGCTGAAGTACTTATAAAGGAAATTAATGTGTCCACTCTAAAACAACAGGCAGACAAATGTCTAAGTATTCTACACATGCTTATAATATTTATTACATCTGCATCAATCAATGTCGGCTATGGCAAACACATTGCATGCTGGGTAGCTGCACTTTTCCAAGAGGTTCCCATTTAGGAATGGCATAATGGGTTTAGGCGGATAACTAGAAGAACTATGAGCATTGTTGTTGGTCCTCTACACTTGTTTTTATTTTTCCAAACACTTTATATCAATGTCATGTTTCAATTGCTTGCAATTTATTCACCCCGGTTGGTTTCATTTAAAAGTAACTATCCGTACTTACAGTATTTGTTCCCAGTGATGCTCTGACAGTTTGCTGTGGTCTCAGACATATGCTTTGATAGAGGGATTGAAGGATTTGAGTTCATGACCTTTGTGCTTTTCAACATCCTGTTCACAGCTCTGCTCGATGCTCTTCAAGACCCATCTGTGGCTGCATCAGTATGAAATGTGGGTTTTCTTGGTGCGTCTGATTTAGGTCACACCTCCGCAGTGTGGCGTGTGTGTGCGTCTAACGTAGGAGGATTTTGGAGGCAGAGAAATGTCGATAGACAGAGGGAGGTAGAGGGAGGCGGTAACCATAGCAACCCAAGCACTAGGATGCTGAGAGTGAGTCTTTGTCTTTTCACACATACTGAGGGACAGGTTTAGAGCATAGCCATCTGCACACACACACACACATACACACACACACACACACACACACACACACACACACACACACACACACACACACACACACACACACACACACACACACTCCAATAGCCATCTGCAGTCCTGCAACCGGGCCAGCAAGCTGAATGAATCTTCCACACAACAACAAAATGCAGGAATCATAGCAACCATTAGACCCCCATGGCATCATTACCATGGTAACCATGCACCACATCACTATTCACCTCATAAAGCCTAACACAGACATGTCTCCTGGTCTTACATCTAGTCAATATTTTTCTCTATGACTTTTGCCCCACAGCCATCCTTTGTCATGTTTTTTATTTTATTTATTTATTTTTACCACAGCCTCTCTCCACAGCTTCCTGTTGGTTCTTGTTGTTTTAATTTCCTCAAAGACAGCTCTGACTTTTCATACATCTCCCATCTTTTCCACTCATCATACATGATATTAATAAAAAAAACTGATGAAGGCTGGAGGGGGGAAAAAGATAAATGGAAGACTTAGTTGCAAAGTGTTGCCTGTGGAAAACCTTGTGGGTTGTCATGTGGGTGGATCACACACACTATGTCGTTTGTCCGCTCTTTATTTGTCTGTCTGTCTTTTTCCCTTCTACTTATCTGTCCAAATGATATCTCCCTTCTGTTTCAACAAGTCACGTAATGTGTGTGAGGAAATGACAGTGTTTTATCGCCACATCGAGGTCAAGACACACAAACCTCTTCCTCAGGTGATGTGAACCGGCCTGTGGGGTTTATTGGTTTTCATAAAGAAGGAATCCAGATGGTGAAAAAGACTCGTGAGAATGTTCGGGTGCAACATCCTAACACACAGCTAGACACAAGCACAGTGTCATTTTCAAACACTTTCTTATGCATTGTGTAACCAGTAAACCTACACACACAGGCTTACACACATTTATAGAAATCTTGGCTAGCCTGTTAGATGACCTAGGACTCATACTTCCTCTTGTTTGTTCTTTTACATTCGTCCTTCATTGTTGAGACTGTTTTTCCTGTATTGGTCAAGTGTGTCACACGTTGCATTTAATTCCACGTCATGCGGCTGTCCCCAGTGTTTGTGAGTCACGCCAATAGGTTTTGTTTGTGCAGAGCTGTTTCCCACTGTGCTGGTTCAGTCCACTTCTGATTCGTAGTGTTTAAACAGACTATGATAGTATTTAGACGAGGAAAAGGAGACATAACAGAGTATGTTGTCAGGCTGACTGAGCTGGATGAGTTATTCTGCTCGGAAGGCATCAAAAGGATCTACAGGTCAGTCTGGGTCCACATGTCTCATTAAATAAACACTTTAAGCCTCACAGGCTGTTGCATTTTGTGTTTGAAGTTTGTTGAGCACATTTTTTATGAATCAGTATCTTTTAAATGAAGAGAATGCTCACCTCATTGAAAGCTCAAGATATAATAAGGTCAATAATGTTAACGTCCTTAAGAAGCATTTTGTCCGTCCATCCATCCATCCATACATCCATACATACATCCATACATACATACATACATACATACATACATACATACATACATCCATACATACATACATACATACATCCAACATCTTTACCCGCTTCTTCTTTTTTGGGTCAGCAATCACTATCCAAGAGGCGGGGGACCCCCTGGACATGTCTCCAGTCCATCACAGGGATGGAGACAAAGGAGACAAACAACCATTCACTGTCTCACTCACACCTAGGGACAATTTTAGCGTTAACAATCAGCCTAACATGCATGTTTTTAGTCTGTGAAAAAAAAAATCATGTATGCACGGAGAGAACATGTAAACTCCACCCAGAAAGGCGCCGTGGCCTGGATTTGATCTGGCAACCTTCTTGTTGAGAGAAGTAGTTTAAATATTCTTTGTCCTTATATTACCAAGTGATACTCAACTAAAAGCCAGTGAGGCTCATTTCAAACAGCGCCCATTAAAAAAAACTGTGGTACATATAATAGATTTTGTCAAAAGTTTTGCTAAAATGATCTAATTTCTTTGTAAGACTGAGCTGCGGGAAGATGAGGTTATTGTGTAACTCAAAATCTTCCTAAATGTAATTAGACAATAAAACATTAAGGTGCTGTTATTAGATGGAAAGGGGTAAATTAAATCATTGAAGTGCAGCACATAAAAACTAAATTTAAATGTGATATAAATAATATTTAATACAAATGTAGAGACTATTCATAATATATTACGGCTTTGTTTTTTATGGGATGGAGCAGTTAAAACTTAGGATAAGTATTTTTTTTGTGTGTAAAAGAGCTGCAATTAACAAGAAAATGATGAAATGGTCCAAATGAAGTTTCAGAGTAAAATTCAAAATAAAGTTATATCAATCCACAGTAAGGCTGGAAATGGTTTCTTTCTTGTTGTCTTTTTACAAATCATTGCAAAGGTAACTGTGTATTTGTTCACATAAAAACTGTACATATTTTAGTGCACAGCCATTTGTTTTCCACCGTTTTGTTTGACATTAATCTTTGATTTTTCAATGTTGGGTCTTTATTCTTCAGATTCAAAACCACTTGTCGATACAAAATATGTCAGTTCCAGCTTTTCTTCTTTATGTTGTGTTGTCCAAACTAGGAACAGTTCTAACATAAGCATGTATTAATATTACTGTTTTAGGAAGGACACATGTATTTGCAGATGTTAAAGGTGATACATCAGGGAGGTTTAGGTCACAGACAACAGGATTACAGCAGACAACAGTAATGCATGTTCTTTAAAAAACTGTGCATATTAGCTGTTGGTTGTCCAGAATAGCGCAGCTCTTTTTCTGAAATGAAATGCTAAATAATCTGTTTAAATAAATAAATAATATTTGCGTTTAATTAATGGTTTAGGAAACGCTGAGCATTTCAGTCCAAATGTAAAAGACATATCGGATTGTAAATACACATTCAATACCGTAGATTAATTGATCAGAAAGCTATAAAAAGTTTTTTTCTAACTGAGCTTGTTTTTTCATTACAACTTAGGAGCTGTTCTACTATTAATTTAGAAAGTCTGAACAAATTTAACTGAGCTCTGCTGGCGTTTGATTTGACGAACAGCCTACCAGAGAAGTGACGCTTGTCTTGAGACTCATTCATTTCTCAAACAGTTTCTGGACATGTTATCTCTGAGCACACGTCTGTTCTTCCTCTCTGCAGATGCGCACCGACGCAGAGAAGAGATCTCTAGTGGAGAGCGGGCTATCCTGGGATTCTGACGACAACAAACCGGGTCGCAAGAGTCAAAGCTGCAGCTCCTACGACACAGGAAGTCTGAAGTCTGAATCTGCCAACAGATGGAAAGGAGGGAAGGGTGAGCTGAAGAAACCACAGACTCTGGGTCAGGGGAATGGGTTGAAGAAAGGAAGAAACCCACCTGTGGGAGTCACATCTCCGATCACACACACCTCTCAGAGCGGGCTGAAAGTGGCTGGTGAGTGGCAACACACACACACACACACACACACAAATGGCCATGTGTAATCTTGACACGGTTTGATAACTTGAACAGACTGACAGATTTCTCAGGCTGGTAATCTCCCGCTTCTTTCTGGCTGTCTCACACCCACACAGCTACACACACACTCTGTCGTTGTCAGACGTGTTCGTCCACAGCTGCAGCCCACCCTCTGGGCTTCTCAGAAAGCAGTGCCATGTATTAAATGCCCATCACCACCCACACCCTTCCTGCCAACCAACCACACACAAACACACACTCAAACTGCTTTTCAGTTGTTTTTATATTCTTAAATCCCTACTATCCAAATTCTATTTTTGGTTCGGAACAGAGAGAATTTCTAGCACGCAAATAAAGGGTTTTCAGACTCTTTCCAGTGATGTGTGCGTTTGTGTACTGGTTTAGCTGAGATCATGCCAGCTTTGAAAAGTTTTACCCATCACACTTAGGCTGCATATAATGGTTAGGCTTGTGCAGCTGCCTTTAAAGCACACTGTCTGTGTGCTGTTTTCATAAGCGCACACACACGCACACATGCAGGCAAGCAAAACAACAGGATATAAGTACTGATGGTGTGTGCCAGTCCAGATAGTGAGGCTTTGTGCAAACAGTTGTTTCTGTGGGGCTGCCCTGTGTTTGCAAGGCCAGCTGTTGAAATGATAGATATGGCAGCAAGTGTGTTGAACCGACCTGTGCTCTGCGAGCCAGGATTTTAATGTTAAACTTTCTCCAGTGTGACATTGTGGATGCTTAGTCTGCCACTTCGTTTGACACTGATTAAACAACAGATGAATGGAAAACAGAGTCGATTTGTTGTTCCTCATGAATGAGGAGTGCTTTTAACAAAAGAACGAGGATCCTACACATCCCTAAAAAGTCTGAATAAAGTTGTAAATTATGTTTAAGTATTCTATGTCCATAAATATTAGAATAAAAAGGGTTTGTGATGTTTGACTATTCCCAACCTTCTTATCTAAAAGGTAGAAATCTGATAAAATCCCCTATATTTATTCTTGACTGTTGTCTTATTTTTTTCTCTGCTCGAGCGTAGTTGGCAGCAAATTCACTCATATATTTCCACTTACCGTATTTTCCACTGTACACGTCACACCGCCCTATAAGTCGCATCAGTCTAAATATGTCTAATGAAGTGGAAAAAATCCATAAATACGTTGCTTCGCCGTATACGTCGCATCTATTATGCGTCACTGCTGACGTGTCACGTTTGTTATGCATCACCGCTGTCAACCTGGAAATGTGGGCCGGTGTTGTGCCAGAAATCAATGGGCTGCCAATTGGTGGCCATGGGAGCGTGCGCAAGAGGACTTTAATAAGAATTTAAAAAGATAACACTTAAAACATTTATTTGTTTGCTCGAAATTAAGGTGTGCCTCAGTCTAACTTTTCCTTAACAAATGCACTTTGTTGGTCAAATAGGCTGTATTTCAAAAGCCAATACACAGAAGCAGGAATGCACTGAGGGACGAGCCTCTGTGTATTTCTTCTAAATTTAACAAGATAAACACCTAAAAACAATTGTTTGTTTGCTTGAAATTATAGCAGATGTGTCTCAGTCTAACTTTTGCTTAATAAAAGGACTTTGATGTCAAATCAGCTGTATTTCAAAAGCTGATACGTAGAAACATGAACGTTCAGAGGGCGACACGGTCCATTTCTTCAAAATTTAACAAGATAACCACCTAAAAACAATTATTCGTTAGCTGGACTTTATAGAAAGGTGTCTCACTTGAACTTCTACTTAATAAATGCTCTTTGACAGTCAAATCCGCTGCATTTCGCTGGGGTGGCACAGCGAAATAAAGCTGATTCGGTTGCTCTAGGCAGACAAAGTTGGTCGGCTGTGGCAAGCCAATTGTGGCAGTAATAGCCACGTTTGCCTATTACATGATACAATGACATGCCATACTACTCGAATGCCATCTAGTGGCTGAAAATGGTAGTGTTCAACATTTTCAGTCAGAATGAATGAAAACGGTCATATCTCAGCCAAAAATTGGTTTATAAATATGGGGGAAAAAATCCATAAATATGTCACTTCTGCCTATAAGTTGCAGGGCGTACAAATTATGCAACAAAAAAAAGCGACTTATAGACCAAAAAATACGGTACATGTCTTGGAGGTTTTGTTTGTCAGATTTCATTTGTTTATACACAGAAAGCCTTTTATGAGTCAATAGATAATAGCAAGTTCAACCGAGTGCTTTGTTTACATCGCGTGCATACCTGCAGCAAGAATTGTATATGGAAAATTATTGGAATAAACTCTTTCAAACTGAACCATTTGTTATAGGTAAGAGTAACCGTTTGTATTTTAAATTGTACAGTATATGCATGTGTAATGCATGCCATACATCAAACCATATTTTTGTAATGCTTTCAGTTTTCATATAAAAAGCCATGCCACAGTATAAATATGTCTTAAGTTATTAAACCTTTAGAAAGTAAAAATAGAATGAAAAATTAACAGAAATGTCAAAAAACTTTAGACTGGAGAAGTTTTTTATCATTGAAAAAGGCAAGGGAACCATGTGAGGAACAGACTGAGTTTACTTCTCATGTCTGGGTTTAGTTTATCACTGAGGTTTGGCAGCATGTTTTGTTTCTCTCAGTCTGTCATTTGCTACAATGTCTGCATGTTTATGGAGAAACCAAGTGTGAAGTCATTTTAGGAGCAAACAATCAAAGCAATACAACGCCACACCACAAAAAACTGTATTTGACATAGTTGAATCTGTTCATACTAGTTGTGCATTTTTTTAAGTTTTTACAGTGAACATTTACATTTTGTTTGCTTTCAATGAATTGTCAAAAATCTAAGTAAATTTGGCTTGGGAATGAGATATCACCAAATTTGCTCTGTCTGACCAACTTTTAAAAATTTTGCTAAAATGAACCAAAGGATAATCTACTAAATCAGGGCTATTCACCTAAATTGCTCCGGGGGCCACAGTTACTGAAAACCAAGAGCTCAGGGGCTGGTCATCCAGTAGTTGTTGTCATTAAGTAAGTTTGTTTTATGGTTTAAAATCCAGTTTTATTTAAAAATGAACTCACTGGTGGGCAGAACTGAGTTCATCCGTGGGCCTGATTTGGCACCCGGGGCACCAATTCAATAGCCCTGTTCTAAATAAACAATTTTCATGGGCTATATTATTAGTTTTTTTTTATTATTTTATTTTATTTTATTTTTTTGGTTTGTTTGATTTGTTAGCCCATTAAATCAGTCTTCTCTGTTTATTACCCTGTGGGTTAGCAAAACTGATTAACAGATCTGTCTTTTTGAAAGAATATTTAGTTTATTAAGCAGCGTAATGACTTTTTCAGCTGACCTTTTGTTGGGTTTTATCAGTTTTTAGTGTGGGCCCAGTGCAGAAGTGTACATTTTATCACTATGTCGGTGCTTAGCTGCTAAGCTGCTGACTGGTCAGCATTTCCTCTCAAAGGCACACAAATCTCCAGGTACTAACTCAAACTTTGGGCAAAAAAAATACCTACAATCCCCTTCAAATACACATAATAACCTCTGCAAATGTACTGCAATGACACATACACAAAATCAATGGTTATGATCGGCAACAATGATAGCAGATGTTGGCTGTTAAGTATGAAAGAGAAAATTATGTTTTTATTTATTTCCAGACTAAAGTCTCATCTTCATTCTATTTGTTTTCCTTTTACCACTGTTGTCCTGCTTAAATATAATAATTGAAAGTTCACGCACACTGTCAAATCATTTAACTGAAACATTTGAACATTGCAGTGTTGAAAATGTCACAGAAATGATTTTTATGACTGCCTATTCCATCTAATTTTTGCTTTATCTACATGCAAGCCTCTTAAGGTGCATTCACACCAGCCCTGTTTAGCTCGCTTTAATCCAACTCTAGTCCTTTTGCCTAGAAAGTCCAGTTCCTTTGGGAAGGTCTGAATGCGCAATCTAATTCTGATGCGGACCAAAAAGTGAACTCTGGTCTGCTTAAAAACCTAGGTCTTGGTTCAGTTGAAGTGATCTTAGTCTTCAGTGTGAATGCAAGCAGACCAGAGACCGCTCCAAAAGCAGGAAGTGGACTACAGCGCAGGGCAAACAAACGTGCATTTCGCTTACCTCATATGGAGCTGTCTCAGCCACCTTGTGGGAAAACAACATTCTCCATTGTCTTCTGCCTCATCTTCCACTCACGCTGAGTCCATTGTTGAAAAATCTTTGTTTGGCACATGAGCCACAGACAAAACAGAAATCCTGAAACCACTAAAATTTGACGCCAATCACTTTTGTTTTTATTTCCGGAAGTAAGTTGTGTTCTGTGTCTTCTTTATGTTGTTTCCTTCAGTAGTTCTTGGTGCAGCGCCACCACAGGCAATGGGGGGAACAGGTTGGCTCGATTGACAGTGCAGTGTGAATGTGAACCTCACCAGCTGAAAATGTAAACAAATGTTCTGAATCTTTGTCCCCAATCGAACCGAGTCTACCAGACTATCAGGTGTGAAAACGACCTTAGATTAGAACATGAAGTGATTCACAATCTCTTCTGCGTCTCTCACCATGTCGAGCTTTGAGCTCAGTTGTCTCTGCTGCTGCTGCTCTCAGTGAATCAGGCTTCACTTTCTATCCAGTCCAATACAAATTCAGAGAAGCTCTGGCTGCGTGACTCGCCACCAACAGCGTGTTTCTTCAGTCTAATGTTCCTGGAATGAACAGCTTTGCGGTTACACAAGTTAATGGCGCGACATATAAACTCAATTTTCAAATTTACAAAAGTACTCTGGGGGTAATTTGCTGTCAGTGTCATATTCATAAGGGGTCTGAAGACTGAGAATTTTGATTGTGTGGTAGAAATCTTTTCACGAGTGTGTATGCGTCTTTTGCGGATTTCTAAATACTTGTAAGTAGCTCCAGATGTCCCCAGGCAGCACGCCGGTGGGTCTCAAGCAACAGCAGTTCTTTGACTCTGTTAATGCCTTGTATATAAACCTCACATAATGAGTCCCATTAAATACAAATTATGAGTGTGGGCAGTTTAGACTCATGTGAGTAGAGCATACACCAGAGAGCTTATGTGTCTAATAGATTGTTATTCTGTTATTAACTTTCAAACAAGTCTAATTAATTTTTAAGTTGGAAAATGTTGAGAACGAAAAGTAATCAAGAAGATGTCTCTTCCAATGCCATATGTATCCAATAGCCTTCACATGTGGAGAAATTATAGAGTTGCGCAGTTTTTTTTCTTCGTCTTCAGCCACACTTCATGAACACCACTTTTCCCCAGCCATGGTCATCTTATTCTTCCACAGAAATGAACTTACTGGAAAGTCTAAGCACTTACTGGAAAGAGACAACTATGTTAAGTCATCAGGATGGAAAAGAGGAGTATCAGTGTGATAACAGTGTTAGTGTTGTAAAGATGGTCTAACCCTCTGACGAAGGGGATTTTTTTTTTAATTTATTTATTTTTTGTCAGCAGACAGTCAGACATTGTAGGTGTTCAGATTAGATATCATGTCCTAATGTGGACTGGTTAGCCACAATCTTCACCCGACACTGCTTAAGTGTTATTCAAGCTCATGAGATTTATTTTCTCCTGTAGGTCCAGTGAAGTCAGATGTGAAGCCCATGGATAAGTCCCGGTTAGTGGTGAAGAATGCTGGACTTCAGCGCTCCTCCTCTGATGCTGGTAAAGACAGTCGAAAAGGCACTGGACCTGGAGAGCAGCGGAAGCCTCCATCTGGACTGGTCAGACCTTCAGCTGGTGGAAACTTTGGCTTCAAGAAGCCTCCCACAACTACCAGCACTGGTGCAAACATTTCCATTACACCCAGTGCTGCAAGTACAGGAAGCAGTTCCATACCCAGCAGCTCAGCATCCATGGGAAAGATCCCTAAAACATCTGGCATTCCTGTCAAGCCAAATGCAGGTGCAGGAGGACGTAAGACAAGTTTAGATGTTTCAAACGGTGACCAAAGTGGGTTCCTGTCTCCAAATGCCAGGACATCTCTCCAGTACCGCTCTCTGCCTCGCCCAGCAAAGACAAGCACTCTGACTCTAACTCGGCCAAGCTCAGCTCGTCCAGTGAGCACCACCATGGACATAGGATCAGGGCTAACTAAACCCTCCAACATAGCAACACAGGGTTCAAGGATTAAGGAGCCCACTTCAGGACTTAATTCTGGTAAGACCGGAGGACGTGGGATCCCAAGTCCCACCCCTGTCAATCAAACAGACAGAGAGAAGGAGAAAGAAAGAGCCAAGGCTAAAGCTGTAGTCTCGGACTCAGAGTGTGGTGGTGGGTCTTTGAAGGGGAGTCCTGCTCAGACCCCCTCAGAAAATGGAGGGAAGCTGCATGGGCTTAGACCACCCAAAAGTATGGATCTGACCTCACCTGGCATGCAGAGGTATTGAAACTCTTGTATTGTCACTTCCACTTACAGTTAGACATGCATGGTTAATGATTATTTTGCATTTGTTTTAACATCATCTTGTGTTTCTTTAGGTTGTCTGGAGTCCGCAGCCTGGCAAAGCCTCCATCCTTGGCCCAACTGGACAAGTTGAACTCCAACAGCCTGGAGGTCCAAGTTCAGGATGGCCTGCCTCCAAAGATCCCTCCCTACTCCAAGCTCCAAGAACTTTGTAGCTCAGGAGGAAACTCACCCAGCTCCTGCCTGGCCCCAAGTCCTGCACCTTTACTCAATGTGAGCTCCTCAGCCTGCTTTTCTAGCTCTGGAATCGGACTGGGACCTAGGCAAGTCACGTCCCTTGGGGTTGAAAAGAGCGAAGGGACCACCTCTCCCCTTCTCTACCCTCGCATGTCTGGGCTGCATCGCAGCATGGAGTCTCTGCAGTTACAGATGAGTCTGGCACCTGAATCCCAGGGAAAAGAGAAGGACATGGGGATGGAGACTTTGGTGAGAAGCTACACAACTTTAGAGCCCCAAGACAAAGATACACAAGAAGACAGATGCCTTCCATCGGGGTTGAGCTCTTCAAGTAAAGTTTCACTGAGTCTCACAGACAGGTGAGTTTAGTTCTGAAGAAATATGATAACTTGGACAGATAAAGCCCTCAGGTACAAAGCAGCCATGTAGCCCCACTTACTGGTCAGTTAGGGTACTACACAGTTAATGTTTTTCAACAATCATTAAAATGGTCAAACAATTGATTGAACACATTTAACCAACTTATTTGTTTATGACCATAGTGATTAAGAACTTTGATCTTCGTTTGATAAGAGAAAACAAAGATGGAACGGGTTGCTAAATTCTGACCAACATTTTAGGAACATAGCTTAATAGTAGTAATGGCAACCAAACTCAAATGGGAAGTCAACCACAATCCCCACCACCACACACACACGTACACACACATTAATGAATCACTGAGCTGTTATTTCTACGGGCATGTTATCAGTAATTGTACTGGTCCCTCTGACTGAAGTCATAATTACCGCCTGACACCAGCTGTCTGCCAGTTTCACTGTGCCTCTTTGTGTCCGCTGCCTGTTCATGAAGGTTTAATAACTCCCTTCACTAGCGCTTAAATAACGTGACTGTTTAATTTCCACAGTTCTCGGAGAGACAGAAACACACTGCCAAAGAAAGGTTTAAGGTATGTAAGTGCGCACGTGCAACTACGCTCAAACACGTTTTGATACTTGCTTTGTTGTAGTACATGAGGTTCTGTGTTGATTTATTGAACTGACTGGCTATAAATACAGACCGGCAGAGCTGTACAAATGGCTCTGAATTGTGTTAATGCTAAAATAATATCAGTTCAGGTCCTTAGTTGCACAACCTACAGTGTGGCATGACTACTTGAGTATCATCTGCATACAGAGCAGTAATTGACGTGCATTTGCAAAAAATATCTTGAGGTATTTGGCATTTACGGTAACTGCCAGGTTTGAATGATAATGCTATTTGACCACTTGCAATCAAATCGGCTGCATCAGCACGACTTAGTGTGTCTTGCTCTAAACATTTTTGTGTTTTTGGACTCAGTAAATGGTTATTTTACAGATGAATCATGCTCGTGTCCCCTGTCTCCATAGTTTCAATGGCGCTTCTCAAACAGAGGAAGAAGGGAAGGAGAAGGAAGAGAGGAGACTCTCACATACGGTTGTCAGCATGACCGGCTCACTCACCCTTCCTCTGCTGTCCTCACCAACCTCCCTGCCTCGCACCTCTAAAACTGCAATGGGTGTGTATCTCTGTTTGCACACACACAGACAGAAGAGTAATCTTCTCAGTAATCCATGCTTCACGTGTGCATTAGTCTGACTCATATCGGTTGTCAACTCTGATGTTCTTTTAGTGCCCAGCCCTGTAGGCGGACCTCCCAGGATGATTCGGTCCAACAGCATCCCAACACACGATGCCTCCATGGAGCTGTACGGTGCATCGCCGCTGGGCAGCACTTTATCACTGGCTGAGCGTCCACGCAGCATAGGAATGGTTCGGTCTGGATCCTTTAGGGATAGAGAGCCCAATGATGAAGGTGAAAGTCATATTCAATTTTTTTCATTGTGTTCTATAAAGATATTCTGCCATTTTTTAACTACCACTGCTTGTTTGTTGATTTTGTTTCTCTGGATGTTCACTCTCCAGTTCATGGGTCTGTCCTCTCCCTGGCATCAAATGCCTCATCAAGCTACTCTTCGGTGAGTGTGAGCAGCACACAGAAACAGGTAGATATGAATTAGTTTGTGTACCGACAGCTGGATGTCTGTGTGGATGGGGGTGATTTTCTCTTGTTTCACACTTTTTAAACTGCACACACCTAAGCCTATGCCTCGTACCTTATTAGTCTCCTCTTCTTTCCGCTTCTCTTCTCTCTGTCTTATCTAACATCTTGGCTTTTAATCGTCTTTTTCCCCAAGGCTGAGGAAAGGATTCAGGGGGAGGTAAGTGTAGTCTTTGCAGCCCTGTCCCCCTCACTGTCTTGTCACGATTTGTTCCTTTTATCCATCAGTCTCATCCCTGTCGTCTTTGAGAGTTGGCTTTTCATTTCATGATCACCACCATCTCACTTGCAACATCATGAGACATTTTCAGCTAACATAATGTTTTGATTATACCTAATGCAAAGTTTTTTTGGTTTTTTTCTTTACTTACAGCAAATTCGCATGTTGAGGAGGGAGCTGGAATCCTCGCAGGAGAAGGTGTCCAATCTGACAACGCAGCTGACAGCTAATGTACGTATTACCTGTCTTATCTTCGGGGGGTTTGTCTAAAACGTCTTCAGCACATTCTTTTTTTTCTCTTCACTTTCTAACTAGGTTACGAAAGTTGCTAAATTAATTTTTTGTCACTTGTAATCACAAATGTATCCCTAGCAATTCATATGAAAAGACACAATTTATTGAGCTCTAGACAAAATGAAAAACCTCCAATCTTTCTAAACGTTCATTTTATATCACATTTACCTTTACATATAAATTTGTCTTACAGTTGTTTGATGTTAATTCAAAATGCTGCTGCCAGAGTCTTAACTGGAGTTGGTAGGAGAGATCATATCCAGTTTTAGCTTCTCTCCATTAGCTCCCTGTCATATTCACAACTTAATTCAAAATCTTCTAACATACGAAGCTCTCAACAACCTAGCTCCATCTTATATTAGATATCTTATTGTTCCATATTTTCCTAACAGAGCATGTTACGGTCAGACTGCAGCTTACTTGTGGTGGAAGGAAGGTCTTTCAGTTATCAGGCTCCTCTCTTGTGGAACCAACTTCCAGTTTCTGTCCGTGAGGCTGACACATTGTCCAGTTTTAAGACTTTAGTTTTTTGATAAATCCTATATTTAGGGTTGGCTTGTTGCTGCTTAGACTACTGGAGGACAAACTGACCTCATTTCCTTAAATGAATTGTTAAAATTGAATAGTTTTAATTTGATACTATTTATATCTTAATGTGATTTTCGACCTGCCATTGTGTATCTGTTCCTCCTTCCTGTTCCTCTCAAACCCAGCTGGTCGAAGCAGATGACCTCTTGTCCTGAGCCTTGTTCTGCTAAAAGTTTTTTTTTCCTCATGAGGGAGTTTTTCCTTTCCACTGTCGCCTTCGTGCTTGCTCAAGATGAGAGTGCTTTGATGGAATTAAAGTCAAAGCAGTCTTCTTCTCAGATAAATAGTGTTAACTTATTTTTATATACTGTATAAATGTTTCTGTTCAGTGCCCTGAGACGACTTCTTTTGTGATTTGGTGCAATATAAATAAACTGAATTGAATCCAACGGTGGGAACAATCCTAATTCAAACAGCACAATGAGCTAAATAATATTAATATTAGAAACCGTGTTTTCAACAACATAAAACACTTCAACAAAAGAAATGTATCAATGTGAAAACTGGGCTTAATACAGATTGAAAAAAATTGTAGAACTGAAAAAGAGAAACTGAAAATGTTGCACTAAATATGATTTGCATGACATAATGTGTTGTTAATTCCTGTTAAACCTGGTGTGCAGAAAGCTGGTAACAAAAGCAGTAGAAAAAAGTTGATATCAAACAGAATAAGGGCAAAAGGTTAGATAAGCTGAATAAACCTGAAAAAAAAAACAACACAATAATTAAGCTGCAGCCTTTCGTTTCTAAGGAGCTGAATAATCAGTCGTAGTTTCTTCCTCTAAATTCTTCCTAAAATATGTCACTTATCTTTAAATAAGAAACATTTAAAAAAATCCCACTATTTATATTTAAATCCAAGGTTTTTTTTTTTCTCCATTCTGCACAGTCTAGGCCTTATCTCTGCAGCATGTGCATAATTTCAGCCTTCTCCTGAATATTCCTCAGAGCCACTCAGCTTCACTGCACACCTCCATATCTGGTTTCTGTACTCTTTATTTCTCCTTGACAAGGTTGGTTCTGTGTTAGGGCCTCGTCAGCGTTTTTTTTTTCTTTGTTCAGCTGCAAACCACAAGCTTCATGCAGAACACGTCTTCATGTATTTCTTTCTCCACTTGATATTTTATTATATCCTAATGACATTGTTAATCTTCAACAAATACAGTGGGAACAAAGTCTGGATGTTTTGGAAAAACGACCGAGGTGATTCGTTTAAATCTCTGCACTATTGTATTTTTCATATAAGAATAGTAGTGTTTTTTGTACCTTTACACTAAAATGTGTGTGTGATAGAAAGAGGAAGAGATTAGGGAAGAGGAGGTTTTTATTCAGACCTTTTTTCCGTTTGACTTTTGTGTTTTATTCAGTTTTTAAGTCCCTCGTTTAAAAGGGTAAAGAGCAGCACATCTGCTGACTCTATTCTGTCTTCATTTGCATGCTCATTGGTCTCCTCATCATTCATCTTTCTTTTAGATGATGCTCTCTCATCTCTCCTTTTGAACATCTAACAATTTTTTAATTCCTTTTCTTTATTTTCTGTTTAGGCAAATCTGGTTGCTGCCTTCGAGCAAAGTTTGGCGCTGATGACGGCTCGGTTGCAGAGTTTGTCAGTGAGCCATGAGCAGAAGGTAACACCACAGCTGCCCTTTTAAACTTTAAACACACACATGCACGCACACACACACACATCAGAAGTTCAGCCACATTCCAACAGTTTGCTTATCTTCAGAGCAGTCAGAGAGAGTTACGGTGGAATGAGCTGACTTTGATCACAGCAGGAGCTGAATGTGGGTTTGACGCTCAAACTGCACAGTTAATGGATGAGTTACTATCAGAATTAAAAAAAAAGATTAATAATAAATAAAGAAATAAACTTGAGCTGAAACCAAACAGCTTGCACGTTCACTCAAAGCAGCATTCCTACAGTCCTCTGTGTGTCCTCTGGTGTGAATGAACTGATCACCACGCGAGGAGTCGGTTCTGTGTGTGTGTGAATGTGCGGAGTCTCCCTGAGTCTTCACGCCTTACTGCTCCCTCTGAAAGCTCTGTCTGGACTGCACCAGAAACCTCTTTTGTTGTCAGTGCCAGCGCACTGACCTGTGCAGCTCAGCCCGCTGCAGAGTCTCTTTACCCTGGAGGAGATGGACCCGGTGGCTCCATTTAGAGCAAAGTGGGATCGACTTTAGCAGATGACTACTGATGCAGAAAGACTCTGTTGTTCTGAACTCGTTGTCCTTTTGATGACATTGCAAGCGAGGTCAAGTTTAGCATGTATGAGCTCATACAATTGTTTAAGTATTATGATTTGAGTAAACTTTTAGCTTTACCCACTCAAAAACTTCAGTTATATGCTCTTGTTTTATTTTTATTGTCTAAATTTGATACAATAGAATGCAGTTAAACAGACAAATTATTTATTGTGATTTTTATTATTATTGTTTTCTATTTTTGTCCTGTTGATTTGAACTTTACAAAACTGTCATAATGAAACGGTAAGTGATTGAGAACGCCACCCAACTCCTTTCACAGGCCATGATTGTCTCTCCTCCAGCAGGCCTGTGGACAAAATGATGTGTTGATGTCTCACTGCACCCCTGTCCGACTGACCAAATCAAATTTAAGTCACTTGTTCTTGTCCAGAGTGACTGCTGGCTCAGCACTTGTCTATATCAAATTAGCTGAACAGCTTTGTTGCTCGCCCAAAGCCGTGTGTAGATGCCAACACTGACACACACACACACAAAGAGAGCAACTGTGGACTGAACTGAAAAATCCAAGAATCTCTTAAAGAGCTAAAGGTGGACTGCTGTCAAAAGCACTTGTTCTTTATTTTCATTCAACCTTTATTTATACAGGCTAGCCTCGTTGAGCCATGGGGACTCATTTACAAGAGGGACCTGTTGCAC